>JAHZNJ010001618.1:0-15071 GCA_027744475.1 Lepidocyrtus cf. sotoi NNG-2020 | reverse complement strand
TGGTTTGTAATCGCAAAGTAGATAGAAAAAAAGAATAATAATATTTTGTAGTTTATAGAATGAGAATGACCACAAGCAAAAGCAAAAAGGAACGCAAGGAATGATAGAAGGCTAAAGAGAGAGAAAGAAAATTAGAAAATTGTATTGGGACTGGGAGAATAAGTTGTAGGTGCGGCTCTTCTTTAACTCTTTACTAGAGTTAAGCTAACTATGAGGTCTCTTTTTTGAACTTGAGTAGTGTCGGCTCTCAATTTTAGTGTTCCTCTGAAAAGATCATATCTTGCAAATTAAAAATGTTCGGATTGTGTGAGCAATAATAAGAAAGAGTAAGAGAGAGAGAGAGAGAGAAAAAGAGAAAATCCCAAATACGGCGGGCTCGATAGAGAAAAGACAACACAGAGATGTAAGAGGCAGATATATCTGTATTTATGAACGAATTTTTACAAGAGAAATAAACGATTTAAAAAAGAAAGAAAAAGGAACCGGTATTTTTTATAATATGAATGGTTTTAAACAATAAAGTGGAATAGTTAGTAGAAGCAGAGTCCATAAATACTTAAGTAAGGCTCATCATATTATATTATCCATCTCTTACAATATGCCTATTAGCTATATTAGGGAAATGGGAATACATGGAGTGAATGACAATTAAATCGACTAGAGTCATATTTCTCTACTTCGCATTCAGAAAAATTGAATTGAATGAAAGAAAGAAAAGACGAAGGAGCTGATAAAGGTTTTAAAGTTAAATCGACATGACGTTTTGGACAACCTCAGAAGATGAATTTTCATTTTGCACACACACATAAACAGAAGTTGTGTTGTGTATGAAGTTTCACTTGATATTCATAACGTCACTGTGGTGGTGGTCTTTTTCTGCTAAGCTAAGAGAAAAGAAAAGCCGTTGATTTTCCTCACATTTACACTTAATAAGATCGAAAAGGATGACATTACCACCATCAACGTAGCACCAGGGGAAGAACGAGACAACGCTGCCATGCCACTACCACCACCGTAGCACATGCTCCTTCTTTTATTATTACAAACAAGTTGACTCCTGAACAGGCAGTTAGTTATTTGTTTTCATTTTTTTTACCGTTTATCATCTTATTGGAGGTGATTGTTTCTTTTCTTTAGCTCATTGATATTTTTCAAGAGTAAAAAAAGAACATGAAGGAAATCGATAACTAGAATGAAGTAGTTTCAATTTCAAATTGTTTTAAAATCATTTTTACTGCCTGCCACCCTGATTTTTATATGATTTTATGACTATTACGAGAGAAGAAGCGTAGTAGCAATAATTTCTAGTTTCGATTGGTTTCCTTCTTTTATTATTACAAACAAGTTGACTCCTGAACAGGCAGTTAGTTATTTGTTTTCATTTTTTTACCGTTTATCATCTTATTGGAGGTGATTGGTTCTTTTCTTTAGCTCATTGATATTTTTCAAGAGTAGATGCATCCGCGAATAAAGGACATGAAGGAAATCGATAACTAGAATGGTGTAGTTTCAATTTCAAATTGTCTTAAAATCATTTTTACTGCCTGCCACCCTGATTTTTATATGATTTTATGACTATTACGAGAGAAGAAGCGTAGTAGCAATAATTTCTAGTTTCGATTGGTTTGGCAATGAGTAGGATGGCTCATCTCCTTTTTTCCGTTAATTACTTTTATAGTTTATTATACCCATCATCAACATCTCGTGTCATTCGTTGCGTGTGTGTGGCACTGATATCTACTTTACATTATTAGAGTTTATTTGCAATTCTCATTTGAACCGTGTTACACTTTTATGTATTCAATTCGATTAAAATTTAAAATATTGTTAAAATTAGTTATATTTATACGAGTAACGAATATGACTGCGGTACACAGCAGTTCTCTTCCTGCTTAGCTTTTCTTGTTGTCCCAAGTCCCAGCCAAGCAATGCCATTATTCGTTTAATTTGTGCTCCTCAACTCCGTGACAGAGATGCATGATGCATTTTTACAGCCTTAGAAAGATTTACACTTTTTCATGTTGAATTTGAATTGTGAGCAGCGGTTGCCGTTGCGTTGCGTTGCTCCCTCTTCTAAATTATGTGATTTGCTGCTGCTGATGATCCCATTTACAATTTTACGTTTTGCTTGTTGTCACTCGTAAATTAGTTTTTTCAGTGTGGTGGTTTAGGTTAGACCCCAGAGGCACCAGGCCACCCTATCAAAATGGAAATTAGACATTAAATGAATGGGAATACGAAACCGTTGAAATCATTAAAATTTAGATAAAATATTTAGCGCTCAGTCAGAGTCGGAGACGAAGAAGATTGTTTTTGTAGTAATATATAGTGGAAATATTATTAAAGATCTCGTATCCTCCTCAGTTTTATATATAACATGATGAACTACTATTATCTAGATAAATACACTTTAACTAATTGCTAATTTATTGCAGTCAAATGGATACTAAATGTTTTCCTTGTAATTAAATTTGTAAATAATATTTTTAAACTCAATTTTTAAATATTCAAAAGACGATGACAAAAGCCAACATATATTTTTAAATCCAGATTTTTAATCAAGCAAAAATGAAAGGGAATGAATGAAATAAAATAGCTGAAGAAGGAAAGACATTCTTCGCAGGTTAAATTCTTTTCATTTTTATATTCATTTTTGCAAATATTTTGAAACGTAATTACTAATTATGTATGTATATTTTTAATGTAGTGCCGAGACCACTTTTCATTTAGGGATGACAGTGACAATTAAGCTATTCGTTGTCCTCATCATCATCAACATTGTCATTTAGTTTTATTCTATTAGTAATATAGTGTAACGTAGCATATTTGCTTAATGGTGGTACAAGCCCTTCTTCTCATATTTTACGGTAGCTATTTAGACATATTTAAAGGAGGTTTTAAAGAAGTGTCAAGTGGAGTCAGTTTAATTTTCCCTGTATTGTTCGCGGATATTCTCTTGTGACAGGACTATGAGATTTATACATTGCGATACCATAAGTCACATGAACTTTTAAGGAGAATTTATATTTATTTCCTAAAATTAGCATACATTCTTGGACATATTTGTATAATAAAAAGACCTAATACTCGCCAATCGCCATCTCGCACTCATTTTATTTTATTTTATAAAAGCAAACAAGGTACATTTTTCTGTAAAAAATATTTCTGCACAAGAAAGAAATATTTTTATTTTATTTATCTTTTACTTAAACTTAAAACCCCTCCTCCTTCTAGAAAATATTTAAACTGCAGTTTTACTAGTTTCTTATTCATCTTCTTTTTCTTCTTCAGTTGAAATACCTGAATGAGCATTTTGCATATATCACCATTTATTGTTGTGTAGTGGTGGTGGTGTACTGGTGTGTCCCTAAAGGCTTAAAATTGTCGTCATTTTTATAACTTGACCAATTTAATAGGAAGGGAAGGCCACCACGGCCAAATTGCAACAATAAAAATGCTTTCTAGGAGAACAGCTCGGAGTGTATTCGCGGTTTTGACTGCTTTTGCATTTGTGCTTGCTCTTGCTCTCAAAATAAAAGTTTTCTTCTCTCTCTTTCTCTCTCTACTAAAATGTTAGTTTGGTTGTTATCTTTAATGCTGCTGGCTCCTTTCACGTCGAATTTCGAATGTAATGTACATAAAAAGAACATCAAACAATAACAAAAACCGTAGACGACACACACAGACGCAGCAGCAGAAAGAAAGATCGCATAATATTTTTTTTCTATATGCGTGTCATGACAGTGGAATAATGAATTCATGAAAAACCGGTAAATGCTCGTTGACACTTGAGCAATAAATACACTTCTTGTGTTGTGTGTTTCTTCCTTCGATTCATTGCTTCTCGGTAAACTTTCACGAAGAAATGGTTTAACTTTAACTTCTCTTCTCTCCCTCTCTTCTTTTGTTGCAAGATGATATGATGATGCGATCGCGATGTAAGTCAACATCGAAGGATTAGTAGAAGAAGAAGAGAGCTCCCTTTTTGTTCAAGTTAGTATTCGCAACAACTTAACTTCTTCTAGCATAACTGCTTCCTACTACAAATAACGCTGTTACATAGCATGTACGTTACAACCTTAAAACTTTTTTTAAATTCTGTTTTTTTTTCTTTTCATCATTTTTTATATCTTTTTGGCTATCAAATCAAAAATTCATTCTATCAACAACATAACGTAGGTACTCGCAGTCGAGACTCGAGACGCGAGACCGAGACAAAGCAAAAATCTTATAAGAAAAAACTTCCAGAGGGCAAATCACGAAAATGCTGTTAGGTGAAGAAAAACGATAGATGGATTCTGTACCTAAGAACTTTCATGCGCTGCTGCTCGATGCGATGTTGCAATATTTTTGTAACTTTGTTTGAGTCAGAGGAGTAAGCGAGTACCTATTAAATCGGCAAATATTTATCAGCGAAAAAAGTAATACAATGTTGCCTTAATATGTAGATGATGTAGGACCAGAAAGAATCATTCATCTTTCACTTCACAACTCTTCTTCTTTTTCAGCAAGCGCCTTGCCTTTTTTCTTTCTTAGCACTTTTTTGCAGTAGGCAGTGCAGTAGTAGTAATATTAGACGACGAAGAAAAAACGCTAACTAAACTACAGCTAGAAAAAAACAGGTTCGATTCTTTCATGAAAGCCAAAAGGAAGAAAAAAAAAATTATTAACCAGCGTGTTTGTTAGTAGCTCACCTAACACACTACCACCACCAAAACTCTATTATCATATCATGGTCATGGATATAGCAAAAAATGTTCGTTCCTCATTCCCTTTTCCTTCTCCGTCTTCTTCTGTTGTGTGTAATAGAGAATTGGAAATCGTGACCAAAAGCGACTGCTAATTGGTTAACGGTGTCTCTCTAGTCAGCCGCAACAGAGAAGAGTCGTAAACAACTGGTGAAAGAAAGAAGAAGGAAGAGTTAGGTAGAGGATGGGGAGAGTTGAGAGAGGGAGAGAGAAGAGTACTACTTTTTCTGAAAAAGATCAATAGATCAGAAAATAACTAATCTGCATTATTATCATGCTCAACACCACCACCATCACCCCAAGCCTTATTATAGCACACTAGGAAAATTATAATAACTAGAGAAAATACACCACACCACCACCACCACCTTTTTATTCTTTGATGAGGTTTGCTCAAGGCAGTTTATATTTGAAACAAATGTTTTTAGCGAATTAAGAAATCTTTTGGGGTTGGTTTGTGCGGGTAAGCAGGAACAACAGAGATTAGACAGCGCAAGAGGAGTTAGTCGCAGTTGCAGACAGAAACTGCTTGTTTTACATTTACGCTGACGTAGTTAGTTGATGGCTGGCTGGCTGGCATTGCTGATGATAATGATTATGACTTTTAGCGACCGACCAACATGCTTTATGAATGCCCCCGCTTTCACCAAATCATTCTCCACCGTTTTCACCAAAATCTTCTTAACCGCTTTCACCAACATAACTTTAACCGTTTTCACCAAATCATCCTGAACAGCTTTAACTGCTTATATTTGGAAAGCTTGCGCTATGTGTGCAATCCATAGAGCATCAAATTTGAAGAAACTATTATTTGCCCAAAATCGCTAAATGGCTGAGTTATTAACGTTTAATTGACCAGGATTTCCTTATTTAAGGAAGGTTAGGTTAGGTTAGGTTTGACAAATGTGGAAATAGAATCCGCCGCGATTGGATCGTGTACAGGGTGCATTGACGGTAAGACTTGGGCAGGTTAGGGCTCGAAGAGCCCTAACCTGATCAAGTGCTACCGTTAGGATTGGTGAATTAGCATGGCAGTCTATACATTGGTGAAAGCCCTTAAAACATTTTGGTGAAAGCGGTTTCACCAAAGCATCATAAACCTGATGCTGATGATGCTTTGGTGAAAGCGATTGATGGTACTTTGGTGAAAGCGGTTTATGATGCTTTGGTGAAAGCGGGGGCGTTCATGTATCATGTTTTTCGGTCGCCAAATGTCCGGTCGCCAAAAGTCCTAAACTCATTTTTTCAGCCCAAAAAGTTTAATACCAAGGTTTTAAAACAACTACTGTTAAATTAATTATGTTTATTCAGGTTCATGATCTGGTTGCCGGGGATTGCACTATGGAGGATTATTCGCGGTTATATTTTAGTAGGAACTAAAAACGCGCGTGTATTTTAGTAGTGAAAAAATTGCGCGTGTATTTTAGTAGGAAGAAATTGCGTGTGTATTTTAGTAGGAAGAATTTGCGCGTGTAATTTAGTAGGGACTAAAAACGCGCGTGTATTTTAGTAGTGAACAAATTGCGCGTGCATATTAGTAGGAAGAAATTGCGCGTGTATTTTAGTAGGAAGAAATTGCGCGTGTAATTTAGTAGGGACTAAATTGCGCGTGTATTTTAGTAGTGAAAAAATTGCGCTTGTAGTTTAGTAGGAAGAAATTGTGCGTGTAATTTAGTAGGGACTAAAAAGCGTGTGTATTTTAGTAGGAAGAAATTGCGCGTGTATTTTAGTAGTGAAAATTTTCTGTGGGTGCCGTTGCAGGTTGCAGAGCTATCCTTGATAGTGCAGTACCATTTAGGGATCACAGTTTTTATCGAGAGAAAAGTCGGGAATACAATCAGGAATGTTATGGGAATGTATCTTTAGATGGACAATGTTTTCTACATGCATCACCCTACGGATAATCTGGAATGAAAGTATGTCGTTTGCCCCAAACATCGAGTCTTTGTATCATGTAATACGCTCATTTCCGAACCATTCCCCAAACGATGTTTCATTCCCGAAAGTTGAGAATGAATCTTCATTCTGTGATCCCTAGTAAAGACTTACAGAAATAAATACACAAAAATATTAACTTTCGTAAGTACGTCCTATGTAGTTAGATTGTGGAAGTTGAAAGCAGCTTTATTCAAAGAAATTATCAAGGAAATAAAAACAGCTCTAACAATAAGCATTGTTTTGAATGTTTAGAAGAAAATTACAATCGCGTACTAGAAACCACAAACCAGGACAGGTGTTGTGTGAAGCAAAGGAGAAAATACGTTTCGAGCCGCTTGAAAACATTCGTCTTTTCTACTATGCACGGTTGGACATTAAAATCTATAAATTTTTGCGAAATGAAAGCACCATCTTTTATTACGACGACCACTGCAATAAAAGTGAGATGAAGTACACGAAAAATATAAAAGGAAGAAAAAGGAACAAATGAGTGTCCCGTTTTTATAAGTTTGTCAAAACGTGACATGAATTTAAAAAGGTCATGCACACGTACGTAGTTCCCATTTACCGTTATCAGTACAGGTGTATGCATATTCTTTGTAAACATTGTACCTATACTAAAGAAAAGTACATCTTCTTCACAGCTTCCGTTAAGAATTTATTTCCTTATTAATTTAGTCCGTATATGATTTACGATACAATAACAAACAGTGTGTTTGCAAAATTTAATTATTATTGACAAATTCAATTCAATAATAATGCTACACAAAGAGAAAGACGCTATCGTTTGATCAACGAAGATGAAAGCACAGATTCGTGGAAATGAAAATAAATATAGACTTATTGATAAGGTTCACTCAAATTAATTCTGTAGTTGAAGGCTTTATAATAATAAGTTTAGTAGAGGAAATGAAAACTGAGAAGCTAGCTGGAAGGAATTAGGAATACCTAACCAATATTGAGTTTCATTAGAACTGAAAAATAAAGTGTATTTTTTTCAGAAACTTGACTAAGAGCAAATTTATTTACAATAACTAGTAATAAAATAACTTTTTAAGTTAATGTAGTAACATAATGAGTTTTTAGTAAGGGGAAAATTCTAGAAAACAATTTATGCAATTATTTATTACATTGAAATGAACGTGTAGTTTTGTCGGATTCTTTGATAAAACACCTTTTTGGCAAAAGTGCCAGTCTTGCAGCCAGTCAATTAGTTTACAAACAGCAGCCTCCCCTGAAATATTAAATTATGATGATGTGAAATTTTATAATGTATTCATTTGACGTTGTGGTTGAGTAGTTGTCCTATGTCAAGTCAAGAGCTAGGTTAGGGCAGCAACATCAACAACAAATGCCAACCAACGCGTGTGTAAAATACACTTTTCAAATATATAGTGTGGTTGAAATCTAAGCACCACGCACAGGAGCAGAGAGCTTGAAGGGAAGCTGTTTCGTAGTCGTATCGTATCATTGATTGAAAGCTTGGGTGGGTTATGGGTTTCTTTCTGCATGTAATAGTAAAAGTAAAAACGTTTCCTGGTATGTATTGCACGATGAAAGCTATTTTCTCCTCTCCGACGAGATAATTAATTTATTCACCGTCGTCATTAGTACTAGTAGAAGTAGTAGCAACAGCAGCAGACAGCAATATATTCGTGCATTTGACAAGATGAAAGGCGTGTTGGTGTTGGGGAGTGAAAGTGAACGGAATCTGCGAGCAAAATTAAAATGAAGAGTTGCGTATATTTTCAGGAAAAAGTCAATTCTGGAGTAGGTAGCAAAAATAAGGCTTCATTTGGTATACAAAAGTATTATGAGATGAGATGAAACGTGGCACGGCATGATTGTCTCACAGCCACCTCCACACATTACTTGCCTTTTAAGTGTTTTATTATTTTGTAATTTATCTCAATCGGGTTTGACAAGCAGGTAAAGAAGAGAAAGGAGAAAGGTCATCGTAGTTCATTACCAACGTAAAGTCATCTTTTGTAATATTTTCTCTGTATAACGTGAAAGAAAGATTCAAACGGACTTTGTAGATTGATTGTTGACATTACGAAGGAATGCGAATGCGAGTAGAATGTAATGAAGGGATGAATTGATAAATGAATATTTAAATTAAATTTTCTCTCAATGCCTTTCTTCTGTTGGTTTCAGTTGGGTGCCAGCCTTATCAGCAGCCGTCATAGTCGTGATCGTATTCCTAATCTCCATGTTTGCCTGTTGTATTCATTGTCCGTTCTGCCTTGTTTACCGAAGGACCGAGCCCCAAAGAGTAGTTTAACAATGTCAACAAACGCCTTTAATCAACGCATCGGCCACCAATTAATTTGACCAATTCTCATCAAGAAAGCACCAAAAGAAGAAAGGGGATTGTAAAAAGCTGTTTGCAAACATGAAAAATGCGCTTTTCTATTTTTAAAACGACACTACTCTATTTATTAATCAAGCTCAGAGTTCATTCTGCCTTTCCCCTTCTTCTGCTTAAAAACTTAAAACGGATCTAATTAATTAGCTGATGCTTGAGGCTAAATTAAATTAATATACATATATTATACGGTAACCTACATTAGTATGGCATTTTCCCCATTTAGTATGATTGCCATATTATATATCACCAAAAAGTCTTATTTGTCAAAATCATTGATGGAAGTTGTTTGTAAACCGGAATGAATGACCCTGAGTTGAAATGTTATACGTTACTGGCAATGTGGCAACATAAAGGACGAATCTCTGACTCTAAAACCCTATAAACCACTCACTCTATTAACCCTGTAGTATAATTTGCCATCGAAATATGATACCGTTTACTACAGTTATTAGATTAAGCATACATCTTTGTCGCATGACTATTGTTTAGATCTACCTAATACTTAATTCTTAACTTTTCATTGTATGCAATCTAATCAGTTCCATAATTATACAAAGAATAAATGATACATAGAAAATGTCTATAATTATTTAATTAAATTCCCTATTCCTGCCAATTTAATAAAGTTGATTTCATGCTTTGTTGACCCTTTTAAATTTTACTAAAGTTTATTTATAAGACGAGCAAAACGTGTAGGTAGCATTATATATGAGGAATTACAAGCTTTGATGCGTTTTGGATATAAAAAAACTTGATTCTGGATATTAAATTACGTGCTTATTTGTGCGAGTTCTTCAATAAATAAATTATTGTACTATAAAATGAGATTGTACTATAATCCGAATGTACATAATACATTGTTATTATTAAATGTGAAATGATTCTTATAATTACTTCGTGAAGACTAAAAACTTTATTTAATTATTCGGGAAAAACATTATTAATGTCTGATACGACCATAATATAACGATAATAATAATAATTCTTTTGCATTTTGCATCAATCTTAAGCTCATTTAGTGAGTCATCGTTATATGTATTTTGTTTACGTTTGCTAGTCGAGGCATTTCTATCTATTCAATACCCACATTCTATTCTCCCAGCTTCCCAGCATGATCCAAGCTCTCTCATTCACACGACATGACAGCATCACACAATCACAGCAGCCTTCTACTAAATTAAATGTAAAACAGGATACATTTAGAATTCCCCAAGACTAAAAATACCATAAAATGAAGAAAAAATAATGTTTGGTTAGGTTAATCCTTCGTATCGCATATGGAGAAAATCAAAATGCTACAGGTTTTTTCCTTTTTTTAAACCTTACTTTCACATTTTCATAATATTGAAATAGAGTACTTTGCCAAAACGTATTTTCCAAGAGGAATTGATAGATTAACTCTTAACTTTATTGCTTGTTTTGTTTATGCTACTGCATCTTGCCATAAGTCACAGCAGGAATCTTAAGGAATGACAAAACAACAGAACAGGAGGAAAGTAAAGAGATTAAAAGATTGCAGTCTTAAAATTCTCTCCTCTTTGCCTGTCCAGTTGGTTATTTCATCACAAACACGAGTTTCTTCGCCGTATGTAAGTAGACAACCTTTTGAATCATCGCATCGCTACAAGATCTTTACAACAGCAACAGCAAAGATCTTGAGATTGTCTTATTTCCAATTCCGCTCTGTCCGATTCAACCCATAGGCATCTAACTTTTTTGATATTTGTCAGCATCTCAATTCAGCAAGCGTGTGAGTGAGTGTGAGGTGAGAGCCTCTTTTATATCAGCTGAAAATACTAAAAAACGGTTTCTGTAGAATCGAAATCCACCAATTTGTTTTGAAATGAAATTTTATTTTTCTAATACCTCAGCCCCCCTTTTGGAATGTCATAATAATAATACATTAATTTTGTGCAACTCCTTGCCACATGCTCCATTACGCATAAATGGTATTAATCTAGTAATAAGTTTTATAATAATAGTAATAATTTATTGAAAGAAATAAAAATGGGTTTCTTATAAAGAGAAAAATAAGTCCAAGATAAAATTTAGCATATAAGCTCAGGAAAATCAGCAAGTTTTATTTGAATCCAACCACAATAAGAGACCAAAACAAATTACAATAATAGTAATAATAATAATATAATAATATAATATAATATTTTAATAATAAACAATTTGAAAGCACTTATGTATATAATACCATCCTCATTTCTGCAATCACTGTAAACCATAATCCAAAACCCTTCAAACTTATGTACCTTTCTTCACACGCCTGTATTGACCTCTATCATCCATAAAATTACTCACATAATATGTATAACGTTACTTTTCTTTCTTGCTACAAGCAAAGTTGAAGAATGCTTTTCTTCTTCATACACTCGTTACCGTTTACGCGTGTGTTGATCAATTCAAACTTTCGAAATAAAAAGATTAATAGTAATTTGGATAGCAATTTTTTCTTAAAAAGTATTTTTCGCTCCATCATCACATAGATTTAATTGAAGAATACAATGCAAGAATTTAGTTTCTAAATAAAAATTTTCTTTTCAATAAATTTTCCATACGTACGTACTTTACATAATATATAATCGCACTGCGATCATCACTTTCCTTTTATATCATTCGAAATTTTTTTCTCTATGAACAAATTATATTTTTCTTATAGACATTTTTGGAGCACCTTTTCTCATTGGCATAATTACAATTAGTAAACATTTTATATATCCAAAAATTGGTTGTATAATAATTTTAATAATAATTAATTTTTTCCTATTTTAGATATTACTTTCGTATTATATTGACAGTGGCAAATTATTTCAGTAATGTTATTCATGTAGCAATTATTATGTTTAGATAGATAATTCCTTACTTCCCTTTCTCAATATAAAGCTTTAACAAGTTTTCGTTCTCTTTCAATAAAACCATTCCATTCCTAACTTTCCGTTTTATAGAATGTGATGAACCATTTCTCTATTCCTACTAACTTGTTACGTTATACCGGATTAGTTTTTAGTACAAAAACGAAACATTCTATTTTTCTCTTGTATTTATTTAAAGCAATTTTTTCTATTCTTATTTAATATCAGATCATTATCGTGTCATTAGCAATCCATAAAGGCATCTCGTATCTCTCGTTCACAACATCCCGCTTCTCGTAAGAAAAAACGCATCCTTACTTTCTTAACCTTACGTCTACTTTGAAAATATGTTGGTGGTTTAATGAAAGCCTTTCCGTTGATATTTCATCCAAAATGTTGATTTTATAGTGTAAGATATACTTTCCCTTTTTAAAAAAATTCTTATAGTATACAAAAATTTGCATCTTTTTCGTTTTATCATCACCATCATTTTCTATTTCAATCACAATCAATATTTATATGGTAAGATTTCTGTGTCATATATTGGCCAGTTTACAGCAGAATAAAAAATGTTCAAATAATATTTCGCAGCAAATTACAATCAATTTCATACCTAATGGAACCTTATCAACTTCGCACCGTCATATCGTCTTCATTTCACTAATCAAAATCATCACATCACCAACAATATCAATATCAGTCTAAACTCCTGTCTTCTTCAAGTCTTCTTCTCTAGAGATACCTTTCGCATTCACTTTCCATTCACAGCCTGACTTTTCCTAAAAACTATACGTGTTTTACTGACTATAACATGACATACCTAACGCAACAATGCAAAAAAGGTTGAGTTTTTTAATCTTTAACCGGTTATTATCACATCATCGTTTTTTATTACTTTCTTCTTCTCCTCCTCCTTCTTTTACTTTATTTACTTCTCCTCCGTGTCAAAAATTGCTTCAAAAAATTTCATTCCTAAACTTTTAATGCAGCTCATCAGTCCTTTTCAATTTTTTCAACAATATATACTCACAGTCCTTTAAATCGGCAGCAATAGCAGTTGCAATAATAATAATAATTAATTAAAATTTATCATACAATATACTTAATTATAACAATATATAATTTTAGCATAATTTACAGAATAACAATCTTATGATGAGTTGAATTTCATATTCTAAAAATGTACCTATTTTATTTATTATGTGAATACAGTATTATTTTTATAAACTAATTGATTACTTTTTCTTCCCTTTCACTTTAATTTTCCCTTTCACATCTTCATCATCCTATCCAATTGTAAAAATGTAAATCGATAATATTATTATGTGTGTAAGTAGGTCTGATAATCATTAATTTCTTTTTAAATTAGGTGTTGTTGTTCCTTCATTTTTTCCAAGAACTTTACACAATGTGTTAGAGTATACAGTTTTACTATGTATCGTATCAATAATTTAGTATAATTTGAAGTAAAAGTTTACGTCCGTCTCTCCACGATTTAATCATGTGTACCTAATTAGAGTTATAATGAATAATGTACGTAAAAATCTTTTTTCTTAACAATTAATTGAGTGTTAAAGACTTTGTGGGACAATTTCTTCTTTCTTTCTGTTACAGATAGTAGCTGCTGCATGTAATTTACCTACATACTTACTAACATATTAGAAAACCTTTGAGTGAATAATTGAATTGAACCGTTATTGTTACAAATTACATAGAAGAAATTTTCGAGCTAGAATTCTGCTTTATTAGTATGCTAGGCTAGGATTTTTTAAAAAATTTCTCGAGAAGGGAAGCAAATCCTTCCTTATTTATCATCATTAGCACAGCATAAATATTTAACTGTGTAGCAATTTCCAATTTAGATGAGGTCGACCTCGAGGTCGAATTAGTAAAATCGTATTATAATAATAAATATAACTCTAAATGAGAATGAGCCCAGAGCATGCCTAGTTTTAAAAAATGAATTAAAAATTCCCCATATAAGATTGTGAGTTAAATACCAATTTAAAAATTATAAGAGCAGCTTGCTTTATTTTGCTTAGTAAAAATATGGGAAACGACCATGAGCGACTGTAAAAAATCAGCTTTCTTAAAACTTTTATGATTAAATTGGCATAATATTATATAAAACACCATCTTTCACTCGCTGCTGCCGCTGCGTTGCCTGCATAAAATTCGTTTTTTTTAGTAAATTTCGATTTAAAAAAGTTAGTAGTAAATACCTCACATATTATTTAGATCCCCAAAACCATTTATTACAGCATTTTATGACATGTCTACGCAAATAATAATAATATCCGACTGTTTTTTATCTATCGTGATTGACCGGGGGTTTGGTTTAAAATAAAGCTTTAGATTAAACTTTCTTTTGAATGCATAAAATATTTAAATTACAGAGTAAATAATTATAATAATAGTAAAATGTACTCGATATAATAAAATTTTTAGTAACTATTTTTCTACTACTGCTCGTTCTAGAGCAAAATATAACTTGATCAAGAAATGAGATAATGTAAGTCAGCTTTTCAGTCTAGCAATCCAGCAGGTTGTATTTAATAATATTTTATTTCTTTTTAAAATATAATTATTAAAGACAACTCTGCTCCTAATATATTTCCATTCCCAAACTATTCGAGAACATTTCCTACTATACCTTACTTGTTCGTTCCAGAATTCTCTTTTCTTAACAACAATAAAAAATAAAAACAAAAAATAATAATATTGATTAATTTAGTTCACAAATAAATTTGTGTCGATAAATTAGGAATTAATTAATAGTAAAGTCTAGTGAATAAGTGTTGATAATTACATTTAAATTAATAATGCATTACTGACTATCATGAAACTGTCACAGTCAATTTAAAAGCTGTTTAACAGAATAAAAAGGTACATTTCGTTACACAGAGATACGCTTAAAAAATTAATGTTTTTTTATCTCAAAATATATGAAGTATTATGAATTATAGTAATTAGCAATATACATAAACTAAGCCGTTTCATCATTTTAATTACTACTTACCCTCCCGCCTACTTTTTCTTTATATAAATGCAATGTTTAATTGGCTCAAAAAATCAAATAATAATATTTTATCATTTGTAGTGCAGTTAAAGATATCACTTTTGCTAATCATGATTACGATTTTATTTCCCTAT
>JAHZNJ010001617.1:0-17671 GCA_027744475.1 Lepidocyrtus cf. sotoi NNG-2020 | reverse complement strand
CTACACATCTATAAATATAGATTTTCTTGTCATATTCTTTTAAAATAGTTGTACAGCTTGTTGGCAGACATCCTCCTCCTCCCTTCAGTTTTCCTTTAGACTTAAGGTTTTTTGCTTACACGTACAAAAATTTCAAAAAAAACTAGATGAAGTAGTCGTTTTTCTTACCCCTTCTTAACTAAAACTTGTACAAGACAGTCTGGCTTTTTCTAATACTTTTTGCTTTATTTGACAGGGAAACTCGATACTTTTGAATGAGTAGAGAGTAAAAAAACCTCCATCTCCTTCTCAATTGCAAAGTATTAAGTTGTTGTAAGTATTTGGCATTGTTAGCCAAAAAAGTAAGAAAAAAGAAACTAAAGAAAATTGTCAGAAATCGGGTAGCTCAATCTTTGAGAAAAGTAAAACCACTCCAACGATAATATTTGTCCCTGTAGCGATATTGTAGAAAATTCAATTTTCTGACTTGGCTAGCAGAGATAGAAAATGCCGAAAGAGGCAGTCGCTGTGTCGCGTCGTGTGTGTTTCCTCAAATTTAAGTAATATTATCTTGATTGGTGTACAACAATTTTTAAATTAAACTTTTTCTGTACGCTTGAGCCTCCTTTTAAGTAGTTTCACTCACCTGGAATTTGTTTCTTTGTAAATCTAAGCATTAAAAGTTTGAAGCGCTCGGCTTGCTATGGTACTGGCACTGGCACATTCATTTGAAAGTTAAACCAAGCCGGTAGGATGGCTGGTGGTGGGCGGACAAGGCAGAAAGGTTGAAGTTTAAGTTGAATTGATAAAAAAATTATGTTTCAGTTTTCAGGGTTGAAACCGTTCCGTTTTCAAACAAGTTTCATTTAATCTTCATTTTACTTTCTTTGTCAGGTGTATACACAATTTTTATTTGATTAAGTAACATGCATTGCAAACAATATAGTAGTTTAGTTTATACTTGGAGATATTTAAGTGTTTGATTGTACTGTATAATTTATTTTTTATTTTTTTAGCTGTATTTCTGCTAGAGCTAGTTTCATCTTTAATAACATTAAGTACATGTTTTTGGCTAAAATCTTGAAAAAAATTTCCTCTAGAGATTAAGGAAAGGAGTATTCATTTATTTATTTTTTACTTTCTAGTAAAATTACTTTTTTATCTTGCCAGGTTGCCTATTATGTAATACATACGTGGTCAGCAATCAGCAACTCGTTCTCCTTTTCCAAGTTCTCAGAGATTACGTTTTTACAACAACATTTTGTTTAAATTTGTTAAATTACTTAAATATTGCAACATAATGACTATACACCAAGCATTAAATTTAGGAAGGTACATTTTATATGTACATTTTATAACATTTATGTACTTACACTATAATGAGTATGCATATTTGTAGTCTGTCGTTGTTCATTTTTTGTTACGTAAACGGTCACGATTAAAATTTAAAGTTGATTTTTAAATAAATACGTATTTATGTATCTATGTACTAAATTTGCATTATACTAGGCTATGTACTTATTCACTTGTTATTTTTTTATCATTATTTAAAATATTTAATTACATAATATTAACTGATAAATACGATAGTATATTATTAATCTGTGGTGAGTTTGAGCAGGTGTTGATGATAGTTCCCTTTTACAGGATCAAATTCATTTCATCTAAGCTTTTTATTTATTTATTTTTATTATTTAATTAGCTAATCGTAAGTAAATATTTATAATAAAATGAGTGTACTTTCTCACGCATAGTAAGCCCTTCCAAATTCATTTAAAGATGCTTATCTTGATTTTTCTTCCTATATCTGATTAGTGTTTAGATCATTGTCATTGTCATTGTTTAGAGTTTACTTTGTGTGGAGTTGTCTTAATCAAATTGATGATCGATCGTAATAATACGTTGGAAATATGTGCATAGGTAATTTATTAATGATTTGTTTTCCTGATGTGATAGGATCCAATTAGTATTTGTGTATGTATAAATATGTACATAGAGTACATTACCTTCACCGTCATTGATAAGTTTGAACTGTTGTGAAGTAATTTTTATTGAAAAGGAAATTTGCGTGAGTTATGATGATGATTATAATGATGAAAGTGCTATTATGATGATGGATATGGCGTATGCTCATCTTATTTACAGCATGGACATTCATAAGTTACAAATTTGTGTGATATGAGCTGTGTATCAGTACAAAACTGACCTTTATAATTTTTGCTAGTAATAAAACATGGAATGGCTATAATTATATTTACAATTTTTTACTGAAGCAGCTAAAAGTCTGAATTGGTCAGTCAGAAATTTTTAGTAGTAGCATCGGTTTTTGCAATAAAATGGACATGCTTCACGCTTTTTGCACTGATACAATTATTTGGTATTTTCAGATAAATCAGTAGTAGAATGGAATGTTTGCCTGTGATGGGAAAAAAGTTGCAAAATGCACACTAAATTAGTATGTACTATCTAAACTAAATATTTTTTGACAATATGCATTAGTTTGGAATGCTTTGACATGGCTGGCTAATTGGTGCTTAAAATGTACAAATTAATTTAATAGGACCAGTGAAACGATTTTATGCTATAATACATCTACTAATGAACAGAATAATGACGACAAATTCCGTAATATTCAATAATCAGCAAGCATTAGCTAAAACGTGTGACAAAATTATAATTTCTGCGTGATTTTTTTTTTCTGTAAGATTATTTTTACCCGAGTCACCTTGTAGAGTCCAATAAATACGTTGGAAAGCGAGAGATGGATTCTTGATAGCGGAATAGCATTGTGTAAAACGTGGCTATAAAGCTAGGTATCAGACTGAGCAGCAAAATATTTCCTTCGCCTCCAACAAGCTGAAGAAAAAGAAGTCGAAGTTGATGATGATGTGCGAAGAAGTAGAAGAGGGGGAGCAAGATGAGAAGTAAAAGTGAAAATGTTATTCGTTGTTGTTGATGATGATGACGATGAAGATGACTAAGTGGTGGGGTTTTGATTGACGCGGCGGCAGCGGACATGGGAGACGAGATATCATCTCTGTTGACTTGAGACCTTGGATCATGAGCTGACACGACGGGATTCCTTGCATTCACATCTGCAATATCACAGGAATAAAGCTATCAATCAGTTTATGGTTCAGGTCATATTATTCATATTAATATCATCATATCGTGCTAGTTTTCCTTCTGATGAAGATGCAAAAACTCTGCTCCTAGTTTGTTACTTATTATTACGATTCCAGGTTTCCTCTCCGGTGGAAAGGACGCGGGGAATATGTAAGAGGGAGGCAAAAAGTAAAAGTAAAAGCAAAGCAAAGGCCAAATAAATAGGCAGAGCAGAGGAGTGAGCTCTTCATATTAAAACGATATGAGAAGAAGAGACATGACATGTTTCCGATCTCTTGTCAACTTTATGCACACTTTCCTTTCTCTCACAACTTCACTTCACTCTACTCCAAAGTCGTAACGTGTAAAATATGAGAGTAGCTAGTGGAGCGTATGATCTCCCATTATGACTCTTTCTGCCACTCAAGCTGCTGACGAAGCCTTTAAAAGAGAACTGTAGCATTTATGCACGGTAACACGCCCGCCCGACCCAACGGCACCTTTCCCAAACTATTAAATAAAAACGTTAAATGCTAAAGTGCTCTTTCATATGTGAACGAGATAGGATACGACGAGCTTTTTTTTATGAATGTGGAGGAGATATTATTATATATTCCATTCCACCCCTTTAATGCTGACCTTTTTTTATCTTTCACTCCTCCTTACATTCCAAAATACTTAAAATGAGCGGGACTCTATCTCATAACAATATTATTACTACTTACTTCCTTTCATTTTTTATGCCTCTCTTTTCATAAAAATTACATCAAAAATATAATTTTTTAAAAACGGTTGTTGGAAGAAACGACTTTTTGAGAGTATCCTTTTGTGTTTAGTGTTTGCCAACTAAAAGAATAAAAAAAGCGGAAGAATTTTTGTGAGGGGTCATCGGCATTCGGCAATATCTTTTCATAAAGTGTAAGTAAGTAATATTAATATAGCATCATCTGGTTTCAGTTTTCCCTCCCATTAAAATCTTTTTCTTTTGATTATTACACCTTTCAATTGTGAAGAAGAAAATAACTTTACCACTCTTCTGTTCAATCTGATTATTTTTCTTCTTTAGATACGGTTATCGACATGATATATGGTAGTGATCATCGAATCAAATCATCATAGCTTGTAAAAGTTTATATGGATTGGTACCTATTTGACCCCTTATTAATTTCGATAGTTAGTACCTTTTGGAGGCATGGCAAAAAAATATTTGGAAAGTGGAATTCGCCAATCGCCAATAACGAAAGCATTACAAAAGTTATCGAGAAAATACCTACAGATAGGTACTATTATTATATGTAGGTACTATATTAGATCCCACTTCACCGCATCCAGATTGTCATTTTTCTCGTTATATCACATCATTCAAAAGTGAGCAAACAATGCAAAGGAATTTGAGTCCGTCCGTACATATTACTCTTTCTACTACTTTTCTTTTTCCTTTTTTTCTCCTCCATGCCTTTTTCACCTCCAGCAAGCAACAACGCAACCTCGTTCGTTCCCTTTTGTTGTTTGTAGCCGTAAACTGTCCTGACATGACATGGATGATGTCATATAAATATATTACTACGGGCAAGCAGGCAACAACAGCAGCATCTCCAGCCCAGCCTCATCCTTCCTCCACATAACTACTAGGAGGATGAACAATATTATAGGAAATGAACGAAAATTGTTGAGCATTTTTCAAGCAAGATTTCTTTGTTGAGAGCATAAAAAAGAGAATGGGATGTTTGTAATGATGAAACGGGTTTCTCATAATGGCTTCACCATCTTATTGCTGCTGTCCATCCGGATGGTGCTCATTCGCTCATTGCTGCTACTGCTGCTGCTATGGAAAGGAGAAAAGTGAAAAGTGGGGAAGAAAATAAGACGAAGGGAAGAAGAGAGCGAGAGAGGGAGAAAGAAACTCGAGCTAACAGCAGATCCATTGTTAGTGGAGGTGATCATGATCATGATGATGGTCATGATAATGCAATAAGGAGCATGCCGCTATTCACACAATCGTTTTACTCTCTCCCTAACTACTTCCTTTTCCCTATCCTCGTAGCTCGTAGCCAGCCAGCATGCTTTCACATAAATGCATTAGCCACACTAAAGCAATTGCACTTCTTCTTCTTCTTTTTTCTTTCTTTTTCTTTTTCATCTATTACTTACACATAGACTGAAATAAATGGGAAAGAATTGAGAAAAAGTACTATATATTGAAAATTGAAAGTGGAATTGAATGAGAAAGTTTTCTGGGCTCTGGAGTAAGTGGTGGTGGTTAGTGATGATGATCCTACGTCCAACTAACAACGGACAAGGAAAAATGTGCCACACACAAAATCGGCCTGGTGGACTTTCCGTTTCTTCTTCTTCTTCTTCTTCTTCTGCTTTTTATATGTATACATAGCGTAGCAAAAGTATTTTAGCAAAGAATGTGAAAGTGAAAGCATTCTTTAAGAGAAGGCCAAGTTAAACGCTCAATTTTTTCAGTTCCAGTTCTCATTTTTTCTTGTGCGTGTACCTACGTATTAGAGAGATTTCTTTTTAGGTACGTTACGTACCGCCGCACACTCATCGTAAACCGTTTTCTTTTTTCTTTGTGTACTCCTACGGGATAATTTGTAGGTGTATGATTGTGCGAGGAGGATGGAAACAAATAGAGTAAAGAAGGGATCAATGGGAAGAATTTTGCTTTGGATTGTAGTAGCAAAGTGTTGTTGATGATGATGATATGGATCAAGAAAACGCAGGAAATATTATCATATATGGGTAGTAGTAGTAGAAGAAGAGGGAAAAAATGAGGGATGATGATGACAAATGCATGCATGAATGTTCAGCAGAAGTGGTGGTGAGAAAAGGACAGGGTAAGGATTGATGTTCATTCAAGCAAATCTTCCAATTCTCACACTTGATAGAATCTTCATCACACAATCAGTCATCCTGCTCATCACAACCAGAGGAGTACTCCATCTCCATAATGTGTACTCACAATATGCCACTCACTCACTTCATATCATCGCTCCGCTCTTTCTCTCTCTCTCTCTCTCTCTCTCTCTCTCTCTGTGAAGAAGAGAAAAACTGCCACTTTCCTTTAGATTCCCTTTCTCTATTAGTACTATAAATTTTGGTGAAAAGAAATAAACGAGTAAATGGCAAACGAAATGCGATTCTATTTTACTATTACTACTACTATGCCGAGGAGAACACACAAAACTACAAGAACGTTGCGGATGAGTGCACTGTCATCAGAAAAATAACGCTCTTATGGATTCTCTCCACTACTTTTACTAAATTTGTACTCAACTCGATTTGATTCATGAATATTCACAGTACCTGTTCCCCCTTCTACCAAATATTCGTAAATAAAAGGTATGTATATATTTTACAGCATTTTTTTGTTTCAAACGCAAAGTTTTCTTCCGTTCAATTCAAACTTCATTTCAAACAGTGATGGAGAGAAAGAAAAGAGGGTGGATGAAGAAGAAGAGTACTTCTACGTAGATTTGAGTTCATTTTACTCTCTTGTCCACTCAGCTAGAAATAGGGGAAAGTTAAATCAAACTTCTTCAACTGGGTGGTGGTGGTGGTGGAAAAATCCTATCGTACTGTCTTAAGCGGCAAAAAGAAGACTCCTTTTGTGTAGTATAATATAGTATGTGACGACGTAGGTAAGTTGTTCATTCATACCCGTTTGTTTATATGCTAATTTGAAATTGCACTTTTGTAATTTATTCTAGTAATCAGTTTTGTCGATTTGTCTTGTTTTGTGAGACGAAAATGAAAATTGGTAGAGCTGAATTCAATCAAATATTTTAAATGCCTTTTAGGTATAATTGTAGAACTCAATACGATATTGTATTGTGCTTAAATCTACATTATGAATTACAACGACTGTTTTGAAGTGGACTTTCCTTTAATTTCACAATAAAATTTTGTCGTTGTTATTGTGTGGACTGCGGACACCTATTTCCTCCTATTATAATCTATTGATTGTGATGATGACAGTGAAAGTGACTAGCTGCATTGCATTCTTCCCTTACAACTTCCACCACAACACCACACACCATCAAGTAAAATATGTATAAAAAGGAGAGGAGAAAGTAGGAGTCAAAGTCAAGTGTCTCTTTAGGCAAGAGGAGAGCAGATCCCTGGCAGTCTCTCTCTCTCGCTCTCTTAAAACTCTCCGAAAATTTTCACAAGTAGGAGTACGGAGCAGCAGCAGTGCAAGCTATGAGCAAATAAAAGCATCGCAGCACCAACAACAACTACATACGTATGACTAGGTGGAGGACTACGACAGTATTATTCTAATGAAGCCAGCTGCCTGGAATATATTTTTTGTTTGTGCTGTAAATCACAAAGTTTACATAGTCATCCAGTCTCATTGTAATTTTATCAAGTAAAAGGCTGTTCACTACTCAAGAGGCTACTTATAGCCCTTATTTTCTCCCCCTTTTCTTTTTCCCTCTTTCTCTATCTCGTTGCTTCTTCTCGAGCCATTCAATGATATTACAAAATTGCCATGCCCCTTTTTTATGATGTGTTATCCTTATGCTTTTGCTATAATATACTACATATTATATACCTACTTTCCACCGGAATTTATTATTACGAAATGAATAAATACCCATGCACGTAGCCTAGCACTCGAATACGAATGGTTAACTCATTGTTTATTTGGCTGTTTGTTTGCTTGCATGAAATGGAACGAACTTTTTGCACGATCATCATCGTCACACAATCACCATCAGCAAAGAGAAAAACTGTTTTATGCATGCATGAAGGATCTAAAAAAAATCTTCTTCTTATACCGTAAGCCGTCCAGTCCCGTGTTTCCTTATTTGTATGATGGTGTCCCGTACTACTACGAACTTCTGTGTTCATTGGAGGGGTGGCAAACCCTGAAAAACACAAAAGGCATTAATTTACACTTTAAGAATATTATATTTCATGAATTATTATGTCTTTTCTACTCCATTAATAGAGCTTCCAACAGCTCACCTTCCTCATTTCTCCCACACAACAAAATGTTGATACGAGAGTAAATCTATATAGTGAATTTAATTAACTGTTGTATGCTGAATAGCTATTCCCACTCCCGCTATGTGATATGCACTTCAGCCGGGCTAACGCTTAACATAAAGTGCATTTGATAAATACCCCTCAATGTTATGCTATCGCCGCGCGGAGTGCATATCTCTTGGCACCCAGCGAGTATGTGTCTATCAGCTCGTTATTCATGTATTACTTGCGCAGTTCTCGAAAAATTCTAATGCTATTATCGGCACTTTAGTGCTAATTAATACTCTAAAATTCATTCATTATTACGGGAAAATGATAAACACAATTTAATGAGGCAAATCTTGTCGATGTTTTGCAAGTAATCTCTAAAGAGGAACTTCAAGAACATTTTATGATAAAACAAATAGGCGAAAGTTTACCTTGCGTCACAGTCTGCTTTGCCGTTGACCTCGGTGTAGACCTGGGTCTCACTTCTGTAACAGGAAATAAATTTTAAATTGTATGTATTCGAAATTTAGAAAAAACTATCAAAATGCTTGAATTACAAAAAAAACAAATTTAAGACTATGGTTTATGTGCTAGCAGCGCTTTGTAAAATATTGATTTTAACTGCCTCTGGTGAGGTAGCACAAGATTTATCAGTTTCGAATTTTACAATTAGTAATTGGAACAGATCAAATGACTTTCCATCATGTTCCTTTTTAAAGGTATCTCATTCCGTGAAACAAGGCCGTTTTGGTTCCAGCTTGCTGAAATTTTTATAGCCCAAAACAACACTTCGATGAGATGGTAGTAGTTACTCTGAGATATTGGAATTGGGGTAAACAGCAATACTTCTTTGTAAATAAGTAGCCAAATTTTGTTACACTGTTATGCATATTATGTACGTGTACGTACTCCCAGCATAAGAATAATATTATTTTTATCGATAGTTTTTTTTTCTCCATCCATTCATTTGATAGTTAAATGACACTTTATCCATAATTCATGTGATATTTATTTGGCATTGTAGAATTGGCAGGTGTCAAGTTTATGTAGGCATGTGAGAAAACACTTGCTGACTTAGGGGAGGAAGATGCTGAAGCAGAAGCAGTCAGTCCATCATCCTCATCCTCCACCAAAAAAAGAGATGTGTGAAAGTAAAAAGCTTTCTGTGAAAATTGATCTCCTCTTCATACATACTTTTACCTCTCTCAATTCACCCTAAAAGAGTGAAGACTGGATGATAAAAACGATGCAAGCGATGCTCGCCTCTTCTATTGAATATATGCTACAATACTACAACAATCAGATCTAAGAAGTACTACGAATAACGCGATTCTCCTGCTATTTTCATAAAAACAATTGTTCTGAGCATGTTTATGTCGATATATTGGAAAACTGCTTCACAGTCTTCTTGGCGAATTGGCAATGATGATCAGCTTCAACTTCACATGCATGCACGGTTATAGATCTTTTCTTTTTTCGAAGTAAAAGTAATCTACCAAACCAATACACTGTTCTATTCTATATCAGTAAATAGAAAAGATGGAGAAGAGGAACTTGCTGGCTTGAACTCATCGCTAGAATCACAATCCCCTGTGCATTTTCATCCCTGAATGGACATGGCAGTCAGATGTAGTAAGTAAAGTATGTATGTATAAAAAGAAAAAACGCTGCTTGCTGCTGTTGTTAAAACATACCCCATTTCTAGAAATTCAAGGATGTGCAGCAAATGACATAAGCAATAAGGAAATAATATCCTCCGGCCGGTCTAACGTCCATCGGGACACTATGCCAATAAAACATGAACCGTAATAATCCAGACTGACTTTGCCCCATTCACTCAGTTCTCTGTCCATTAGTGAAAAACAGACTTTGAGGAGGAATCTGCCATTTCTAGAAGAAAAGAGGATGGAAGGAATCGGAATAGTAGTAGTAGTAGTAAACGTTGAAAACATCACATCACGCGAGGAAGGAAACGCACAGTTGGGAAGATTATGGACACTAGGGACTTGTCAAATCTTTCGATGATGGTATATTTTATATGTTTGGTATGTTTCTAGCTGGGCAATGGCGGTCAAGGATGAAATAACTTTTGAAATGTCTGACTTGAGTAGGTACATTACATACATAGTTTTTAGAAGACGTTGCCCTTCTATTTCTTTTTCCTGACCAGTGGCATGGCATGACCATGGCTTCGTCAATATTCAATTCATTTATCCTATCCCTGCCTGACTTTGTAAATTTCATTATGGAAGGCTTAGTTGATGTAATCTCAAATTAATTGTGTTTTAGTTGTCTACTTGATCACTATCTGTGAAACTTCTGCTATCGTATCGTCACCAGCAAACACAGTTGTAATTTTTATAGTGATTTTATTACAGCTTTAGAATGCTTTCCATCATGACGCTGTCAGTCAATCCTCAACATTCATGAAAACGATTTTGGATAGAAGAAAGTGGCAATTTCATCATGATCTTTTACGGCTGTATTTTAATCACACTGAAAATGCAAAATTGACGTTTATGCCAAGCTCCTGTAGAGATAGTCTATTTGGAATTTACATTGCTCAAGCGTAAGCCAAGCACCTATATAATTTCCACTTATCGCAATGAAATCTTTGATGGAATTAGCATAATCATATTTTTTCAGTGTTAGGATTATTGGTTGTCATTATCTCTGCTAGAAAATAAGTAAAATATTAGATATAATTTTGTTATTTTTTGAGACAACGTGTCGAAACTGTCAAGTTGACTACATCATCATTGGCTTGACGGTATCAAGAAAGAAAGTGTTGAAAACTGAAGAGGAAATATTCTTTTTTTTCTTCTTCGTTTCTTTGCGTTTCCTTGAAAATGTTAAGCCTTTAACGTTTCCTCTGGCTTCATCAACTAACATCACTATCATTATGAAAATGAATCCCGTGAGGGATGAAAATGGATAAGACAGCCTCAAAGATATCCATCGTTTTTATTACATTTTTTATGCTAAAAGCTTTTTTTCTTCTTGTTGTTCCGCTTTCTCCTTCTTGCTGGCTTCCTCTTCCATCATAAAGTGAAACAACATGGAGAAGAGAGCCCAACGCTGTCATTCTTACGACAACATGTATGAGCTCACTAATGCTAATATTTCTCAACCACCACCACCACCACCGTCCATATTATTGTAATAAGAAAGGAAGCAGATGTGCAGGAGGAAGAAGAAGAAGATGAAGGCAATCATGGTGATGATGAGTAGGGTTGTTGCTTCCTAGCCTCTTCTGATATTATATCATCTATAAAAAATACGAGCTGCGCTACTGTTGGCATGAATGTATGTAATAGCAATAAAGATATTGTGTAAGAAAAAGATTTCAATCCATTAATACGTCGTTGATAGATATTGATATGATATTAAAGGAAAAGAGGAAGGAAGAAGGAAAACAGTCAGCCAGAACTAGTATCATCATCATGAACAACAACAACGAAAGACTTTTACACACACCATGCCACACACATCTATATTTTCTGGTCTTCAGCAAGTAAAGGGAAGATTGAAAATAAAGGGAAACCAAGCAGCAGTAGCGGCAGTAGTGAAAGTGTTGGTGGTGAGGTTACTCTCAGGGAGGAGAGTGTAAAATACGTTATATTATTACACATATTTTTTGCAGGATTATAAATGAGAGTGGTTTCGTTGGTGGCCCTAGATAGCCTTCAGTTGAAGGTTTTGTTGGCATTGTGGTGAGTCTGTGTGCGGTTTTTTGCTTGGTGAGAAAAATCCAGATAATAATAGTTATCCTTGATCCATCTCCTCTCTACAGGGTGTCCCCTACACACACATACATACATTCCTAACTCACTCACTATCACATGCATACGCACAAATCTACAAAAAAAATAAGTAAAGTAATATTATGGGGTTGAGGAAAGCCACACATGTAGGCTTATATATAAGTAAGCTGTGAGAGGAGCACATCGATTTTATGCTAAATAACTTGTCTCCGTCGTCGTCAGTCCTTTTTCCACACTCTATCCTTCCTTCTTTCCTTTATCCTTTCTCCCATATCCATTTCGTTCTGCCCCTATTCTATATTTTTGTTCCCCTTTTCCCCTCAGCAGTGTTGTCGTTGTCGTCGTTCATTCTGCTTCTTTGCCTCTGTTATTGCAAAGTGCAACGTAATAAACTACAATAATAAGCTTTTGCATGAGAGTCTTATTGCCCCAGCTGTGATACTCGCTCATCGCTCCATTACCACCACCACCACTACATTTGGCTGCATAATCCTTCCATACATTTTACCTTTCTTCTTCCTCTTTTTTACTACATACTACTTTTTATTTTTTTAGGAGTCTGCTGACTCTAACCTCCCTGCCTTTACCTCACAATCAGCTGTAAACACTTTTCCCTTTTATGGACAATTTATGTTGCAAAGCTGCACAAAAACCATAGCCTGTGCATATACAAAATGACTTGAGAGAGAGACACAAAGAGAGAAAATTGAAATAAGAAGATAGTAGAAAGGTGTCTTACCGTTAAGTCTTATCGTCCCTTCAGCTTTCCCCAAAGAGTTTGATGCGACGCAGTAATAGATGCCAACATCTTTTGCAGAAAAGTTTTTGAGTCTCAGGCTCAGCTCAACTTTGTAGGAGACCCTCGTTTCTTGAATTATATACTTTGTGCTGCTGTAACAAAATCAGAAAATATATGCCAGAGAAAGATTGTTAATGTTGTTGTTTTTTTTCATCCGTCGCATACAGCTGTCAAGCAAAGTGTTTAATACTTCCCCATTCGCATCACATTAAACATTACATAATTTCGTAATTAGTAGAGGATGTTCTCGCAACGCACTACGGAAAAATTATATTTTCAGTGGAAACAAGAAGGGATCAAGAAACGGTGCGAGAGCGAGCAGTAGTACCGCAGGTGAAAGCCGGAAGACAAGGAAAAATTGAGGGAAAAAAGACGGAGGGAATGACCTTGTGATGATGATGGATGATGAGAAAAAGAAGGAATATAAGCGGAAAGCTTGTAGTAGTAAAGGGTGGAAAAACAAAATGTTTTGAGGATGTAATCTTCAGAGAAAGTTTCAGCTGTTCTTCTATTTTAGCTCATATCTGTATTATAGCTTACCCATTGTTCGTCCCTAATCCGTCGATGAGCATTTCATCTCTGTTTTTCTTCCAGTAAACAAACGGCTGTAAATGGAAGAGAGAATACACAGCTTTGTTATTATTATGATATGATAAATTAACGCATGTTTGTATCAGCTCACATCAGGTAATTCATTTGTTGTGAAATGAAATTGCTGTATTTTTATATAGCTATGATATACGTATACGTTTGTTGTTGGATATGGATCTTTAAAATCTTCTTCACAAAATGCTCAATTAGTTTACCAGTGAACTGAACAAACCAAACTTGTCTCAAGATTTCTCTATTCTTACCTTAGGCATCCCCTCGATTTCACAAACTAGCTTCAATTCACTGCCGAAAGGCGCGCCAAGAAGCTGAGATGGAACTTTGATCATTGGAGGAACTGCACAACAACAAGAAAGAGAGTTTCACTTTAAAACTTCACTAAAACGACAAAAGTAAAAGAACAAGCATGGTTAGCGTTGGACAAGGAAATCTGGGAGATCAAAGTGGTCTCTTCGTGACAAATACAAATTTTCGGGGGAAAGGAAAAGAAAGAAAACGAAATACAAAGTTGACAGAGACCGCAAGTGTCGCATGCATTTATTCAGTAACTTTTTCAGCCTGCCTCCAAGAAATATTGGTCTTCTCTTCTCTGGCTCTCTATAAGATCATTCGACATTTCTTCCGGCGGCGGTATATGTATATCGTAATTGTGTACAGAAATTTACTTTAGGGTAAAAGAACGAAAGTTGCTATAAGTAAGTAAGAGAATTCTTAAAACAGAAAAGAGCAGTGGTGGGGGGAGAAAAAGAAAAATTGTCGAACGACAAAGTAATTTCTATCGAATTGTTTGGCTCATTGTTCATTCTAAGATTCCCTCTCATTTTCATTATTGGCTTATTAGGAAAAAATAAAGGATGGTTTTTGTATACAGGGACAGGAGGCATATTGTTGTGTGTTGAACTGCAAAACGACAAGAGGAAGTGGAAAAGGAAAAGCAATTATTGCATATGAGTTAAAGGCATAAAGAAAAAAAACAGTTTCTACTGAGAAAGAACACATAAATAAGTCATACAGTTGACATCGAGGACGATTCTCTTTGATTTCGTAGGTGGGACGCCGTTGCTTGCAAGACAAAAGTGCGCCCCTTGCATTCGTCTGTCCGCGCGAACGAAGTGAAGAGTTTCGCTGGTGATATTATCATAACCTATAAGGTAACCAAAGCACGAGTCACAAAAACTCATTCCATTTCATCACATCTCTATATTATTAGTATTCCCTGTTCCTTCTCTTTCTCTTTCCCAATTTCTTTTCCTCTTTCTTTTTTCTCCAGCAGAAGACATCTATTCTATAATATGTAATACATTTCTTATACCATTACGCCTTACTTTACACACAGTAATAATATTATTATTATTGCGAGAGCAATATCATTACGTATATCCCCTTTACGCATCTTCGTTCTAGCTAGTAACCAGACAATTTAACAAGAACTTTGTAGGAGAGCGAATTTCTTATATGTACCAAAATGCATTTTTATAGTATTCACTTACATGGATAACGTTAACGTACATCTTACGCGCTCAATCACTTGAATAAAGTAAAAAGAACGGAAACATCGTTTTTGTCCTTTTCCAGCAGCATCACATCACAGTGCATTTTCATTTCACAATAGAAAGATTTCCAGTGTAAATACATGTGGACCACACAAGAAGTAGAAGTGGAACTAACTGTGACTGTGAAGGTATGTTCCAGAGAAAAAGAAAGGAATTCATATTATGACAGTCGAAAAATTGCTTACTGTTGTGGGCAGCTGAGCAGACAAAAAGTCTGCTAGCTTCAATTTTCTTGTACCGTTTGTGATTGTGATGATGCCACTATGCCACCATGTAGTCGGTACCATGTAAAGTGAAAGTACGTATTTCTAAAAGTTTGAAGGTCTCCTTGGTTAAAGTAGAAGTAAAAACATCCTTGGAAATTATTTGCTGACCCTTCCAGCATGAAAAAAGTACATTATTAAATCTTCATTATGAAAGTTTTTATTTTTTGTTAAAATTTTGTGTCACGTGGTGAGAAAAAAGTCGTATTTAACGAACAAATATTTTTTTTTGCAAATTTGGAACACAAAATTTTGACCTGAAAATAAAAACTTCAAAAGAAAGTTTTTTAGCACCCGCACCCTCGTAAAAAAAAGCCCTAAACTAGTTATACAATAGTGGTAGCACCCTTCAGTATACTCAATAGAAAGAATACGTAGCGTAGCAGTTTCAATCACGTTATTATCCTTATATGAATGATATGAATGAGTTGCAATGGTTGGTAGTGGTGGCAAAGCATACTTACACTTTAACCAATACTTGTCAATTCCATTTATTTTCTCTTCCAATTTTTTTATTATTTGCTTTCCATCAGAGAGCTCAAGGGGAAAATTGACGAGGGCTATCACCATTACAAATCGGACTCTTTTCTTTTCTCTTTTTTTACAACTTTTAGGATGTTCTTTCTTTCTTTTCTTCTTTTTTCAGATTTGTCCTCTACATCACAAGTGAAAGTAAAGTAGCTCGAAAGGAAGAAAGAGAATAATTATTTTTTCTTCTCCTTATTGTTGGCCGGCAGGGCAAAGAAAGAAAGAAAAAAAGAAATTGAACAGAGACAGTTTCGCCTGTCAAGGCAAAAGCCAAAATATTATGGAATGTTTATATATTGAATGGAAACGGAAAAAGTATGATTTTTTAGGACAAATAGGACAAAAGCTAAACTGTTGACGATGATGTTGATGATAATGACTTTGCCATCACACACACATTGTATGTATGTGAATTGTAAAGAATAGCAGTAAAATTGTGATCATCGCTTTAGCAAACGTAATAATGACAATTTAACAATACAAAAGGGCATCAAATTGTCCTTTTGTCAATATCAAAATTAATTATTCAATGCCTTTCTTTCACAAAACAAAAACCGTATTGATCAGCATCAGCATTATTTTCAATTAGCCAGACGTGATTCCTGAAGAATAAATGGTTTAGGACGGCTAACATTTCATTTCCGCGTCTACATCGATATAAAACACTCATTACAACATATTACGATGGATGATGATGATGACAGTGAATGAATATCGCCAACATTACGACGGTCTTTTGTTACCAATAAAGAATTGAAATGCCAAGAGTGTAAAATTGGTATTTCATGAGAGCGCGTTTCCTCCTCCTCATTCCGTCTAATTTTATACCCTATTGTTAGTTGTTTGTTACGAAATATACTAAAAACACACTTTTAAATGCAGCTCTCGTAGTGTCGCTATTTAATTATCGTTGCAATCGAAAGAGAACCTAGAATAGTTGCTATTAAAAAAGTCTATATTGAGTTTTTACAAGACACTTTCCGTTTCCTTTGTCGCATCTAAACGTATCTTTGCGTAAAAGAAAGAGCCTTTCAACAGGATAAGTAAAAAGTCATAATATCGCTTAACAAACCAATGATACTTGTACTTGAAACTGTAATAACTGATGCGTCTGGTTTTATTTTCACCATTACCACGAAGAAAAGAAAATGAATGTTTTCTCTCTCTCTCTCGGAAGAAAATATCCAATTTTAAGTAAAGAAAATTAGCCAATAAATACATTGACGAGGTTACTCATTGTCTAGAAAATATCCATATCCACCCCTTTTCTCTTTTGCTGAAGTTAAAGAAAAACAGAAAAAGACGTAAGAAAGAGAAGAGAGCTTAAAGTAGAAAATTCGCAGCAGATAAAAGATTCTATTAACAATTATCTTTACGTTTAAGTATATTGTACCGTACTTGACAATGGCAATGAGTTTAATTACCTCTGAAAGCGTCTTTCGTGCCTCGTCTTACTAAAATCTTTTGTCCGTCCTCACGTTTCCAAGTTATTTTAGGCGGCGGTCGGCCAGTAGCTCTGTGAAAATGGTTACATTACTTGGTCTTATTCGTAATACACACAATGTGAGACTATATATATTTCTATTGTAAAACTCTAAAGGTCATGTGAAAATGATTAAAAATTACCTGCATATTAAAGTGACATTGTCTCCTTCTCTTACCGTTACATCCGCGCTTGTGTCCTCGTCAATGATTGTTGGTGAAACTGGAAAAACAAGCATAAAAGTATTAAGCGCAAAATAAATATTTACAGTATCATTTTACCTCAATACAATCAAAGTTTACAACAATACTATACATGACATAATATCGTAAATCTTATTGCATTTTTTATTTTATTTAAAATTCTTCAAATGGAATGAATCTGAGAAAAACAAAATACATACAAAGAAATATTTTTTTGACTTTATATGAAAAAACTTTTCCCGAAGAAGTCAAACACTTTTCATCTAATGCCTACCTACGTACTGCTAGGGGAAACATTGCTTCGCCATTTAGCCATGATTTTTGTCCTGTCCTGTCCTGTACTAAAATAACGGACGACGGAAAAGTCCCTATTCCTGTTAATGTGATATTTCT
>JAHZNJ010001616.1:0-11184 GCA_027744475.1 Lepidocyrtus cf. sotoi NNG-2020 | reverse complement strand
AACCGGGAGGAGAGGAGATAAACGAAGTTGGATGATGTGCTTTTGCGCATTAGTCTAGAATTTTGTAGATGCGACAACAACAAGCCAATCATGCACCATTTCAAATTGAAATTCGGTCTTTGTTTAAGCACGTCATGTTTCATTTTCCTCCTTTTTGGTGAAAACCTCAAATTCTTGCTGAGGTCAAGATGCTTAAGAAGTAAAATCCATTCCGAATAATTTCATTGAAGCAACTATTATATCCTCCTTTTATCAACAATGGAATCTTCCTGAAATCTTTCCAATTTCTCCAAACAGCAAGACGCTTTGGGTCTTTCATACTTTATTACGAGAGATGAAATATGCAGATTTAATTTCAAATACTGTTAACATGACCTTATTTTCAAACTTTTATTTTACCTGTTAAACGGAATTCGCGTAAATTCATAAAAACCACACAATTCCACCTTCAAAAGTTTACCCGAGCGCAGGATGATAACTAGCTCAAAGGTCCATTAGCTAAATATATTTAATAAAGAATTCTTCGACTCCCTATGCATAGAAATATTATACAATCAGTTTAAAGTATGATTGATGCAATAGTAATAAAAATAAGTTTAAATATTATGATGTTGCGCATTTTGTGTTGTGATTATGATTGAGTAATAAGAAAAGATATAAATGGAGATGAAATAATTCTCAAGTTTTATATTTTTTATTTAATTTAATTCATCACGTATGTTTGGTTTTATTAAGCGATCATCGTCTAGTAGTTAAACTCAGTCTTATTCTTTATTATACACAAGTAAACGAACTTGAACAATACAGGTAGCGAGTCGCATTAAGATAATCACACTAATATCAGAATTTACAAGTAATATTAATTTTGGCAGACACAGAATAATCATAGAATTCGATGAAACAGTGGATGTAGTATTCCTCTTCATCATTGGGTAATCCAATTTCCAAACGCCTGACGCTGACATCATAGTTATCATCCCATCCCTGAAAATATAAATATTATTAGTAACATTTTTTATTGTCATGATCTATCGTAAGTAGTATTATTTTAATAAACGAAATGAACCAGCATAAAAATGAATCAGCATACCATTACGGCTTGTATGGGGCGGTCATTTCGTGGTCTTGATAATTCGACATAACGATTTCGACGTAAGCGAAAAGGTTCCAGGTGCCTGTGCTTGTCTTCCCAGCAAATGTGTTCCTTTCCATCACTGTCGACATACACTGGACAGAACAAAACGGCATAGCGCTCAAGCTTCTCCTCTGAAAAGTCCAGTTCAATTTCCCTATCATAGTCTTCTCTTTCCAGCATTTCCGGAGATGGTTCAATCTCGCCATCAGGGAGGATGTAGAGTGTGAAAGAAGCTGTGGGCAGTACATCATTTCGATTGGCATTATCACCTTCACGAGCATCACCTTCAAGAACTTTTTCTGCTTCATTTCCATGTTCCACTTCTGGAGCAGGGGGTTGTGGAAGATGATCAAAGTCAGGCACAGCTACGGCTTCCTCCACAGGTTCAGGCACTGCCTCCTCCGGAACATTTGCAATGGGATGATGATGATCAACCTCGTTTGCAGTTGGTCCTCGCTGAAACAAACAACAAACATTAAAATTAAAATGCGATGATGGTGTAATGTTGATTTTTAGTTGAAACATTTTCCAAAAAGTTAATTCACTTACCACATCAAAATAATCAAAGACAAGAGTGACCATTGCTGCTTCTTCCGCCAAAATCTCTCCACTGTACTCTGGAATTCTTTTATAATCATAATAACCTTGCGTGAACATCTCGAAAAACGTCGAATGGTTCGGTCGAGGAGGGTTGTTGAAATAATCGATCACAATGGCTTTCAGTTTGATTGATAACCACGCCAATGCTCCAGCTATTTGGGGAAGGGTTCCCTCCAAAGTTGTTGGGAGCTCTGGATGCATAGAGTAAGCGTCTCGTTGATACTTCAGGTTGTGAGGATGGACAGGGACCCCAAGAGGAACTCGAGTTTCCATAGCATGGTTGTATAACCGTAGGACGCAGCCGTTGGGTAAACGGATATGAGTCTGATTGCCAAAATAACGCCGGATGAGTTCGTTGTGGATGGGTTCAAAACAAATTGAAACCACTCGCGCACTTTGTTGTCCGTGGATGTTGAGCTTGAAGGAAGAAGTATTGACGCGGTGGTTTCCATCTCGACGCTCTTCCTCCACGATATGATAAGCTGCCTGGAGAGTACGCAGAATCAGTGCCTTCATCCGCTCCCTCGTCCCATTCATGTCTCTGATAACCACGGGCCTTGTTCCGCTCAAAAAATTTTCATAGGTATCAACATCTTTCCTTACTTGGACTGATTGGAATCCTCGTTCAGCACTTGGAACAATTTGACGCTCTGTCACTTCCTGCGCCAACTTCAAGGCAACCTCCTTTTCGAACAGGATCAGCATCTCCAACATTCTAACAAAACGATCATCCTGAAAAGCACAAACAAACAAAGAACACTTTTTTTAGTAAAAACAACTACCAAAAAATTTTAAAATTACATCACGAATAACCAATTACAGATAAACACAAAACAAAACCACAAAACTTTTATTTAAAATATAATTTGATTTGAAACTTACATTATACCCAGCCATCGTCAAAACAAAATTAAGTTGAGCAGTTACGAAAGTGACTTTGAAGTTCTGGCTACTGGACGAAACTTCAATACTTTATGATGATCACAACTTTAATAAAAAACTAAAGAGAAAGGTTAATCGCAAACAACTAATTTTTAACTGAACTTTACATCGCAAAAATTAAATTCGAAAATAATTTTTTGTTCTTCTTTCTCCTCAACCACCAACGACAATATGAAGCCAGTTCAACTCTTGCTGCAGTATTTATATAAAATTCAGCTGTGCCTGCCACAAAGCCAAATCCAAAAAACGAAAATGAAATTTGGATCGAGCGAGCAAACTGAGCTTCAGCAGAAGCGTAAGCGTAGCAGACGTGTGCGTAAGTGATTGCTCGTCTCTCTCCTCTCTCCCTTCTTTGCTTGCCCTTGCGCGTGCGTATTTGTATACAATTCTTTTGCTGGGCTCTGCTAGCATACAGATTTTTTTGATTTTTACATAGAATTTTTTGTTGCATTCGTCGGCCTGTCACAATGACTGAACTGATCATTGGACTTTGTTCGCTGCATTTGTCCGTCGTGTGATCACGTGCTACATGTTTCTTTGGTTCTGCAAAACGTTTTTACAGTGAATTTGAGTTGCGCAGTAGTGCACACAACAAAGAAATTGTAATTGAACATTGAACTCAAATCGAAAACGTTTTTACAGAGAATTGGCGTTGCGCAGTAGTACACACAACAAAGAAATTGAAATTAAAGTCGAAACCGTTTTAAAAACTATGAATAATGATCATTATTAAAAGCGGATAGTGTGGATGAGTTGAATAATCATTTTGCAAATAAAAAATGTCTGATTACAAGAATTAAATTAATTTGGTAATCCATGGTTTTTAAAAATTACTTTATGTTTCATTGCAACCCACGCTGGAAGCGAACAAATCCACAGATCATTTATCATAAACTTTATGCATAGTTAGAACAAGTAAAATAGGAAAGCATTCTATCATTAGAGATGCCATGGGTGATTAGGAAATTGCTTAATTACTGTTTGGATTCGTTACTGGCTTATCAAAATAGTTAGAACAAGCAAAATGGGAATAATCATTCTATTATTAGAGTTTGATAATATTGACTTGAAGCAACAAAATACAAACCGAAATACAAACTATGTCTAACGCATTCAAATCATCTCTTTCCCTACTCCAACGTACCCCTTCATTCTAACAACAAAACTAAACAGATATCAATAAAACCCTCCAGCGTTTTAATAAATTGCACAGAGCCCTGTGACGTTCATGGAAGAGATTTGTCATCTTGTGTATCCTTTCCTTCTGCATCCAAACAAAATCATGAATGAATTTTTCACCCCTTTCTGCTCAATGCTAACAACTTTCCTCCTCCACAATCTTAAATTGACTGCATTGTAATGCTCCCGAACTCTGGTTGTTTCTGGTTACCAAAATGCTTATCATTTCTCAGAATATTAGCTAAACGGGCCAAATGTAGGTTAAATTATGCACTTAAAATCAAGAGTCAAAGACGATTTAACTGCATCCAACCTCAAGTAAACCTATTTCTCGATAAGCGTCCTGTATTATTCTTTTAGTTAAGTTTAAATATGATACAGTTATTTGATTCTGGTTTTAAAACACGGCTTGGTGCAATCAGTTATTTGTAGGAACAAAATTAAAAATTGTTCGTTTAATCTGGGTCTCTGATCCATTCACTAGTGCTTGATGATTGAAATTGACATTGACTCCCTCTGGTCAACATAAATTTTGCAACGAGCCCCCAGATTCTTGTTGACTTAAAGATGCTCAGGATAAGAAGTAAAATCCATTCCGAACAATTTCTCTGAAGTAGCCATACCCTCCTTTTTATCAGGAAGATTCCATTTTTCCTGAAATCTTTCAAATCGTTCCAAACATTTTCCCAAAGTATAAACGACAACATTTGTACTTTTTAAACTTCCTCCCATCTCTATAGTCTACTTTAATTATGTTTGATGGCCAGTAAGACGTGCTTAAGGTCTTCCTCACATAACGGGAGAATTAAATATGCAGATTTAATTTCAGAGACAGTTTGCAGACTTTTTCGCAAAACCTGTCGCACAGACTTCCAAATTCAAAAGTTTACCCGAGCGCATGATGATAACCAGTCTAAATTCCTATTAGCTAAATATTTCTTGAGGAATGTTTTAATCCACATTCTCGAGAACATTTCCTAATTTTGGTTTGTAGAAGACGTGCATTTAGCCCAACGAAATCCTTGAAATGTTATTGCTGTATAATGACATTCAGTTCCAAAGTTTCCTCTTTGCAATGCGGCAAAAGATTTGAAATATAACGTAATAATATAATATTGAAATATAATATAAATACATTTGAAAAATAAATGATAACCTTCGCTGACCCCAGAACGGAATGGAGTCTAGTCGCTTTCTTTTCAATCACCTACCGAATCCTCCGATGATAATGATAATGATGATGAAGAAATTTACCAGAAGAAAGTTAAAGTCAGTGATTTGTGGGAAAAGAAGCTTCAGGAGCTTCACTTCTAAGCCAACATTAATGATTACCTTGACTTTAATACTGAAAGGAGTGAAAATGGTTGTTTGTACTACGCCACCAGATTCAGAGCAGATCAAAAAACGTCCGCTCCGAAGAATTCTAGGGGAATCATCTGAATGTGACTTTCCGGGTGCTGATGTCACGGAAGTTCAGGAGTGCGTAGTAAATGGTGCAGAGACAGTGGCAATGGAACCGTTAGATGTTTTACTTGTTTACGGGAAGCAAATAACAAAAGCAGATTCTTTAAGTGAAAACACGGAAGGGGAGAAATGTAAAATTGTTCACGACAATTAAATGTCGTCATTGTTTTGAGACGAGCAGTGTCCTTTATACTGAACTTGATGTTTCTTCGCATCTTACATCTTGAAAGTCTATGATTTTTATTATATTCAATCACCATTGCTGTTACTGCTTTACTACTCCAAGCGCCAAGTCAACTTCATCCAATATAAAATTTCTACACTTATCGTTTTAATTTGCCACGAGCTCGTTCAGTGAACATAAAAACAACTGATAGCTCATTTTATTTTTTTGGAAGGAGTACTAAAAAATTGTGTGGGTAATGTGCACTCCTGTGAAATTAATCCTTCCTATTTTTGGAACATTTTATTTAAAACACTTGAGCAAAATTTTATACAGTCAGTGAGAATCGACGTGGAATAGCATGCGTGGGGAGCAAGTGCCCACACAACTGCTACTCTTTGGCAGTGAGCTGTGGAGATTGTGTTTTACGTGCATTTTGGCTTTGTTGCTTTTTACGTCCTGTATATCGTAGCTTGTGTATTGTGAAGGTGGATTTTATATTTTAATTTCATTTCATATTAAATGATCGTAAACTACATAGTTTAATTGATTTGATCTTTGGAGACTGGAAATTGTTGTCTTTAATAGGATTGGGGAAAAAGGAGACGGATATCACGCACAGATATGGTTTTGAAGAGCAATTTTAGTTTTTACAATTGACAAGAAACATACGCGTAAGCATTAAACAGTTCAAACAAATATGGTTATCAAGAGATAAAAATATTTATTGGAAGAAGACAAGGATAATTAGCCTGTCAACTTAATAAATGCATAAATCATTAAAGATATGATTTGATGATATAAACGGATAAAGTAAAGATTCCACTTTTTACCCAAATTTAAATTTTTAAAAAAAGTGACTCGTATTTATTATAATCGCTCAATTAGCTCCAAATCAGTAAACTATTTGTATAACGGATCTTTAAAACAACTAAGTACTGTGTTACAAATTCCTAATAAATTTAGGTATAAAATGCATGCTTAAATTAACCACCCCGACCCAACTGTGGAGACGCTAGCTTTCCGGCGATTGTTTTATCCATACATTCCAAAACCTCTTCCATATCTACCACTGCTACCATCATTTCCTCCACTGCTCCATCCTTCTTCTCCTCACCTTCGACCCCGGCAACCACCATTGCCTTTACAAATTACTCTCCATATACGTTTAATCTGCGAGCCAAGGAGATTCTCCCAGTGGCCCTTTGATTGGAATGTTGCGAACGGTTAGTTATGAAGTAGTTGTTAAACGGGTCGTGTTTGAATTGTGAAAACCGAAGCCAGATTAGTCCAAGGCGGTTTTTAAAATCTTCAAGTTAAATCTGTGTTGCTGGCCATGAAGAAATTTGAAAGTTTGTTTGGTCGCGAGCCGCAGGCATTGATTGCACTCGGAGATCCTTAAAACAAAATTCGTTCGTGGAACATAAAAATGTCCATTGATATTCACGTGGGCATCTTCACTATTAATTAAAATACAACTTCTTCCATGAATTGCAGTTTTATTATTATTTACAACATACAAATCACTAATAATCTCATCTCGCATTGCCCCACCAATAATATTTTGCACCATGGAAGGAATATTTGCAGATCATCCGCCTGTACATTAAAGAGGAAGTCAATCGCTTCTACTCCACTCACAAGTCTTTCAAAACAATTATAGATGAAGCTTTAAAGACATATAATATTGTAAATTACAACTGCTTCATCTCTCACCCTCTCAAAGACTTTAAAAATCTATAACTGCCGGGCTGGATCGCTTTCAAATCAAAAGTCATTCAAGCAAATAAAATGCTTAATTTGCCTGTTTCTCTTTCATTTTTGACGATAAATTTCTTTCTATCTTGTGGCAACGTGTTCCGATATATTATGTTTAAGAGCATATTATCATGATCAAAATGTTTGACGCTGTCGCAGTGGTCATGCTTTTTGAAGTTGATGACGACGAGACCCAAATCAATACAAAGACGACTTCTTTCACAAAGAAAGAGCCAATCGACTTTCGAAATATTGTAAGCTGCAAATGAAGGATTGAAAAGTAGATGAACGTAGAACGACCTTTGTTCGTAGCTACATCTAAGAGCAACGAAGTATGATCAGAGGAATTAGATTTCTATTACTAAGAAGAGCTTGAATATTCTTATCAATGCAAGGGTTATTATAGAGATATTTGAGATCGTAAAAACCGTATAATGGACAAAGAGGAAGTTAAGTGGGAAAGTCAGCGTATATTCGCGTTAATGGGTTTATAGTGAGATACTTCGCTTGACTGTTTTTTTACTATGGCTATATAAATATATGCGCTTAACGGAAGGGTCGTGGTGATTACTTCATATTCTGATCAATCATTCCTATCAATCACTCAAAATGTATGAAAATAAGCTCAGGCACAAACATGTATGCAAATAAAATCAATCGTCATACAAATGCTTTGCTTTTTAATTATTTTATTAGATAATACAGTCAGTTAATTTAGTCAGTACATAAGGATCATTTCACATATTACACACAACACGCAACACATAAAAAATAATCATTAATTGATCATGAAAGAGTATAGCTAATTAGCTATTATTATACGAACACACATTTATTTAAGAGAATTAATAATCAAATAAAGTCTAAGAAAATCTAATAATAATTTTCACTTTGAACCCGATGGAATGATCCTCATTTATAATCTCCAAAGTAGAATGCGGCTCCCTAACATTCTTCAAACGAAGTGGAGAGAATAGTCCTTCTGATTTCTTGATGATCAGTTCACATCCGTGCTCCCAGGACTGAAAACAATTTTTAAAAAAAAAAATTTAGATATTTACACGCAAATAAAAGTTAAAAATATTAATGTGCATTGTAATTTTGTTTTATTATACACCTACCACTGCCACAACGTCCAATTGGTCAATTCCAGGTGAGTAGATCTTTAACGGAAGAAGTGGCTTAGATTGCACCTCCTCAGTAGCAGCGGCTACGAATCCAGGCTTTATTATAACTTTCCAGAGAGACCGTGAATGAGATGACAAGTCCAGCAATTGTTCCGCGTGAAACTCCATCTCCAAAAGTTCCTGGGAAATTTCATACTGACCCTTTGGTAGTATATAAAGGCTAAATACCTTTTCCTGTCAAATTGATAAAATAAAATTTATCCATGTCAATGTTTATGAATTGGTTCTAAGAAATTGAAAATAAACTAAACTTCATTTTCATGAACCAAACTTACGTGTTCATCAATTTGCTGTGCCAAAGGAATAATAGGTGGAGGATGATCGGCATAATTTTCTTCAGGAGGAACAGCGAAGCCTATAACATTGTCTTCAGCAACCCCAGGAGCATCTTCTTCCTCGCCTTGAGCTCCAGCCGCTAGTGGTGGGGGAGCATCTACATTATCTTCAGGGGGAACAGCGAAGCCTATAACATTGTCTTCAGCAACCCCAGGAGCATCTTCTTCCTCTCGTTGATCTCCATCTGGTGGTGGTGGGGGAGCATCAACATCAGGTTCACCTAGGTTCAGATTTCATTTCTTCGCCATGAAAATTGTCAGCGATATGATGATCCAAGTTGAGAGCTTGCGCTTCCCCTCGTTGACGCTTTAAGAAAACACTTACCAGAGGAAGAAGGTCGATGATCGGAGGAATAATGCGAGCTTCCGGTATCAAAAGAATTCCAGTGTAGTTTTGAATCCGCCTGTAATTAAATCGGCCGGCTTTAAGTCTCCCGTGTTGAAAGGCGTGGTTAGCTCTGTGGGGCCTGTCAAACATTTCGTTGACGATTTCGTTATAATACGAAGAGATTCTGGCAAGAGTATGGCTCAGTTGTCCAAGGGTGCCATTTAAAATCATTGCCCTTTCCGGCATAATCGAACCATCCACTAATTGATACTTTGCGTTATGCTGATGCAACGGGACTCCTTCAGGAAGTATGGTCTGCATTTCGTGTCGGAACGCCCTCAGCTCACAGCCGTTTGGGAAGCGAACATAAGAATCACCGCCAAATCGACTTGTTATCATTTCTTGATGCACAGTGGCGAAGGCAACTGAAACAACACTTGCAGTTTGATGATGATCGGGATTGCGTACGAAGGAGGAATCTCTCACTCTCCACTCATGATCCTGACGAAGTCCGTCGATGATGTCCCATGCTTCCAAAAGAGTGCGGTTGATCAACTGCTGCATTCGGTTTCTGTCCCCAGTCAATTGCCGAAGAATGACAGGCAACAATCCAGTCATTAACGAATCATAAGTCATGACATCTTTCCTCACTTGTATTGAATTGTTCCTGTCCCCTGCAACAATCCTCATTTCGTAATAGGGCTGAGCTAATGGTAGAGCCGCTTCCTTCTCCACCAACAAGACGATTGTCAGTGATCCGTCTTGAACCTGGAATAAAAAAACAAATAAATCCAAAAATGTTTTTAAACACAAACTGAAATAATTTTTGTCATATAACAATTTGTTGAATCATGAATTTAAACAAGAATCGTCATTGATAAACACCAAATAAAACTAAATAATAGTTTTTAAATAATAACTTACATTTTCTTGAGCTCCAGCCATGATGAATATCCCTCGATTTAATTTTTAACGAAATTAAAAACTATTTGAAAAAAGAAACACTAGAGAATAATGATGATCGTTGATTGATAAGTAAAAATCACATTGCAAAAATGCAACTCGAAAACGATTTTACTTTGAAAAAAGTTTTCTCAGCCCGCACTAGTCCGCAGTCACTACCGATGATGAATTGAAGTGTTTTCACCTTTTCCTTTTATTATGCATACTAAAACTCAGCTGCTGTGTGTAGCAATGTAAAGAGAAAAACTGGAATCGAGTCCGAGTCTTGCAGCAGCATAGCATAGCGGTACACATGCGCGCCTCTTCTCTTTCATTTTTATGCTGCTTTCTTCTCTGTGGTTTGTGTGCATTTTTTTGCTTTTGCGTTATTTGATGCTTTTTTTGCTGCTCCGGTCAACTGAATTTTACACACAATTTTTGCTTGCGTTCATATGCTATAATGTGTATGCTCGCTTGTATAAAGGAAGGCTGTACATTGGACATAATCTCACAATTCCCAATTTTGTATTGAATATTTTTGAGGTATGTAAGCGGGTATACTTAGTCAATTGTCACATCCAGTCCAGGGAAAATAGATTCTTGTAATTGTTGATCAGCTCAACTTTTGTCAATAAAAGTTTTAAAAAGATTATCATTATTTTTTCTTTAAAATTATAATTTGAAAGTTTCAGGTAAGTTGTCTAGAATTGAACTGTTTTTGTATTTCTTATCTTAATCTGTTTATTATATCAAGTTTGCTTGTAGCAAAGTAAGATCACAAAATTAATTTTAAATGCATTTTTATTTTATTTATCTCTTTTAGACAAGTCTAGTCCACGATGGCTGGCAACGCTGACAAGGAAAGCTCTTCATGGGAGGATCAAGTTAAGCAGTACGTGGCAGAGAAACTCTTAGAACAGCAACTTGAGGATGAAAAAAACAAAAATATGGACACGAACTCCAAAAGTGGATCTCAAAAAGGGACAAATCCGTTTGTAAGTCAAACTGTCATTTATCAAATCAAACTTTTAATTTTAAATATTATGCTACATCAAACTAACTGTTTAAAATGAATTTTTTCATGATCCACAGGCCTCCCTTTCCTCGATGGAGAAAACTGGATTTGATCGTGGGCTTGTCGCCGAAGAAAT
>JAHZNJ010001615.1:0-10299 GCA_027744475.1 Lepidocyrtus cf. sotoi NNG-2020 | reverse complement strand
ATTACAGAAGAAAGTCACTGGTCCAACCGTCAGTCCTTCACCAGCCCCATCACGTGACCCTCCAAACTGGTCTATTGAATGTGTAGCGTGTTGTGAGCGACCTCTAAAATATCAGTAATTTAAAAAAGAAAACAATACCTCTCTCTATCTCTATCGAATCGCAATACATGTAATGTAAGTAAGTATATTTTCGCTCACACTTTGATAGACTTAAGATAGTGCAATCAGCCAAATTTCATAGAAATAAGGCAATGCCAAATTTCTGAGACAGATTTAATGAAATATCATTAATTGTTATTGTTATTATTAACTTAATGATATTCACTTGACCACATTTTATACCCTGCCTTCGTTCAATTATTGTTGTTTTTTGCAATACACAGCCACTTAGTGAGTAATTATTCATAATGATGTGGTTTAATTTTATTTGTTAATTCATTGAAAGCTAAATGGAGAGTGTTTAGGTTAAATGTAACTTAATTGCCGTTATGTGAAAAATAGTTTTGTCATTTGTGACGTCAACGTCTTTAATTGACGAGAAATAAACTTGATATGAGTGCTGTAAATCTCCTGTATTTAAACTTAGTTTTATTCGCCGTCTTACACTTCTGTAACATTTGTTCATTTATTAACTTTAGAAGTTTATTAAATGTGGAATAGTTACACATTGCATTATTTTCGTTATTAAAAAGTATTACTAACATTTTTCATTGGAAACTAAAACTATACTTCATACGTCCTTTATATAGTCACATTTTCGATATAGCATCCATCCTACAGTTCTGTTTTGCGTTTGCGTTTCAAGCGAGAAAACTAACAAACGAGTTTTACTGGAGTAATGGGTAAAGTTCTGCAGGTAGATTAAGCCAAACCAAATAAAATGATTAGTACCTGAATTGAATATTATTCTGAAAGTCTATTAGCCGAGACCAATCTACAATTCATTTACGTTTTCTTTCAATCATTTTCCTATTACATATAATTAAAACATTTTATGTTGTTGCAGTTAGAATTAAATTCAAATTAGAAGAGAAATCTCATAATTTAACTTCCTGTACCATACTGATGTGAGGAATGAGTGCATAGGATAAACAGGATCAAACGCTTCATTCTGGATTTTGTATGTTTTGGCTTCATGATACAAATTATTTACAGGAAACGAAGTCCTCTGGAAGCAACTATGAGATGTGTCCTAATTCCAGTTAGGTCTAAAATGAACTTACTTGGAAATAAAATCAAAAGTTAGGTTTTCCTCCATTGCATATCGCCACACTACTAGAAATTGGGTCGAAAATGATCATGGCCAAGAAGTAGTAGTAGTAGTAGATTATGATGATGATGATTACGAGAATTAGAAAACTCTAAGCTCATTTCATTTTTTAGCTTCCTTCTGCAAAAAATGCCGGGATAATTAGTTACCACTTAATGAAATAGAGCGACAGAAGAGTAGACTGAGGTAGTAGGAAGGGAAATAAGTAAAAATGCTGGTGGATGGAGCAAGCTTAACAGTAAATTGTATGTTGTTGTCTTGTCACTGATTTTGTGTTATGTCGTCACCATCCTTACAACGCTGACGGTGTGAGTGGTGTATACTACGAACTCCCACGTGAACGGAATATTTTTTTTTCTTCTCGTGCTGGCTGATTCTGACTGACTGGCTCTCTTCGTGTCTTTTATTTCTCTCTCTAGGTTCGCGGAAATCTCGTTAATTTCGGTCATTTCAGAAGTAGACATTCGCTACGAGCTTTTGGATTGCAGGCTCAAGAGTAAATGTCATTAGGAGAAGGAAATAGAAAAGGGAAAAAGAGGAAATGGGTGTGAGAGCAAGTTGTTGACTTTGTTTTTTCATCTATCCTGCAAATTTTCTTCCAGATTAATGTAACGAAATGTTGTAATCATCGTCATCATCATCATCGTCGTGATGAAATGAGATGAGGAGGATGAGCCAAGGTGTAGGTATCTTCCTGGAAGGGAAAAGAAAAGGATATGTACACATCGAATCGAACAACCCACAACGTCGTGAAAACTTAAGGACATGTCGATTAAACGAGAAAACATTGAGAGAGAGAGAGAGAGAGAGAATAAAATGTCTTCGGATCTTATTATTGCAAGTGACTTATGTGCCCTTAACTGAAATATGGTCTTTTCACATTAACCAACAAAGGTGGAATGATTGTAATTTCTGGTGGGACTAACTTGAGACAGAGACCGAGACGGTGGAGCAGAGTCTAGAAAGAAAGCTTTGGATTGGAATGATGTAGTGTTATTGTAGGACGGACGGACGGTATTGACAAACTATAGCAAAGGGCCATCTTTACCTTTGCACTGCTCTGCTCTCAAGATAACGAATCGAATGTCTTGAGCGACTCCTCCCCTCTCCTTTCTATTTTCCTTTGATTCTACCTCTTACTTATTATTAAGAAGGTCATAATTTACATCGAATTACAAAATGCCGCGGCCGCGTTATTGTCAACTTCCTTTCTCTCCTCCAGTTGTAATTAAACTTAAGAGCTACTTCAGATTTTCATGTTGCAATTAACCTTACCTTACATTAAATTACGATTTCCATCTTTCTGCTTTCTTATCCCATAACTTGCAGCGAGAACGCGAAGAATGTTTGCTTGCTATGCCACCTTTTACTTTTCCCTTACCCTTACCGCATAATGGTCATGTTTCAAACTATTGCTGTGATTGACTATGGTTTCTCCTTGCTTATATTTTGAAAAAAAGTACCCTTTGAGGCATTTTCTACTTTACGTTGTTACCGTTATTGTTATTATATTATCATGAAGAACAGAGCAGAGCAGAACTCACGCTGTTTGGGATTTGGCTCACTCACTTTTCCATCCCATTTCCAAACAATAGCGCATGTCGCCAAACCCAAAGAATCAACGCTTTGGCTATTGAAAAAAAAATGAAGAGTTCTCTCTGTCGACTTTGTCTCATTTTAGCAGCGGCACACAGAACAGCTTCATATTAAAGAGAAAAGAGAATTCAGAGCTTGTGTATTGGGAATGGGATGGTGGTGCGTGGCGTGGTTGCTTGCTTGCTTGCAGGTTGTTGAAGTAGTAAGGAAGAAACAAGTGAAACGTCGCCGCATTCGCATCGCAATTCGCTCTCTCTCTCTCTCTCTCTCACTCACTTACTTCACTACTTGCTCGCTAATGTTCTACGCTTTACCATGTAAAATGTTTCATGGAATCCAAACCAGTCTTCAACTCCGAGCACAGAAGGCTTTGAGAAGTTTAGCAGAGCGGATCTACCAGAAAACTGCGAGTTAGTTCTGGGATTTTAACGATATGACGCGAGCGATAGTTTCATACTTCATAGCACGGAGCACCTCACTTGCTATTCTTCCAAACGAGGAAAATTAACATCAGAGCGCGTAAGAAGAACTCTAAAAAAAGAAAAGAGTAATCTTAATAAACGATATAGTAAAAAAGTAACCTGATAGAAAAAAAAATTCTTTCAGTTTTTTCGTGAACAGTATTGAGTGACTCTCTTTCTCTTTTGACTGAAGTACGTAAAGAAGATTTTTTGCTAATAAAAATAAAACCGTTCTTTGTTCATTCGTACCAAGTAGATGACAAAAAGTTATCGTTTGGAGCTCTCCGGATACAGGTCTCGGGTGAAGGATTCCTTCTCACCTTTGTCATTGTGGAAGCTATAATTTTTCAAAGTCAAGTTGGGTTTCCAGTAGTTGTCAATAGTATCCCTTTTGTTGTCGGGATTCATTGAGTGAGTGAATGTGTGTGTCTCTCTCTCTCATTGCAAGTGGGAAACTCTTCTAGTAATTCCTTTTGACCTTATTCCACTACAATCGTTTTGTCACTGTCTTTGAGTGTCAATCGGGTAAATTCTTCAGGGATACGTGACACGCTCCCAGAAAACATTAAACATTGCTTATTCCATTCCCATCTATTATAAAGGGGGAAGCCCTACTACTACTACTACCTAATTGAGCTATATTAAAGTTTAAAATCGAGAAACTTTCCTCTAATTACTGTTCCATCGCATCAGGAATGATAAAAGGAAACCCATAGAAAATTAAAGACTTAAAGAGAATTCCGTGCAGTTTCGAGTTTGCAAAAAAAAGTATCCGCATCGGTGCTTTTCCATTTCCTTCTCATTCTCTCTGCCCTTCCATGAACTCTTCAGGTGACAATACATACCTACATTACCTATAATATTTCTAAATAATATCGTACAGCAGCAATAACGAATTTCCCCCAAGAACGACAAAATTTTGTGACTAAATAGAAATACGCTACTACGAATAATGACGAAGACAAATGGCTACAAAGAATGTGGATTTAGTGAATGGAGATTTATTGTGAAAACGGATCTTGATCTTACAAGGTGTTCTCCCTTCAAACATTACTGCTGCTGAGAGAGTTGAGTAAGAGAAATGACAGGAGTGAGAAATTTCTAGTTGTAGTATTACTATTACCGACGCCATCAACATCATCCCCGTCATTGGTGTTAACCTTTGAAAAGAAAAAAAAGTGTAATGTTTAAGGTAAGGAAGAATATTATGAAAAGTGACATTTGTGGGGCAACTTGAGACACATCATACAACAACGCAACAACGCAATGGCGATGAGAGACTAAAATGATTCTTTTGCTGTTATGACTTTTCTGCTTCCTGTCGTTGTGTTTTAAGTCATTCGTAATAATATAACAAGTTCAGTTGTTCGTGTTTGGGTGTTTGTTACATCAACACATTCTCTTTTTGTCTCTCTTCATCAAACCTACCACCATACCAGACTTTATATCTTTTTTCTGGCTTTCTCTTGTAAATGTGTGATTACCGTGAGCTGAGCTGAACCATATGAAAAATATAAGAGGCAAAAAAGAGGAAAAAGAAGAAGACAAGTAACATTGACAGAAACACGGGACATACATAGACACACAGACACTAGACACACTATTTTGTCTGACATCGAATTTTCGCGGAACAGGAGTGGAGCACATTCCATTTCAATTTTCATCAGTCACCTTACGTTCTTTCTTCCCTTTCCCTTGCAGGGACTCTTTTCCCTTTATTTCTACCACTTTTCTCTTATGAATCCCGCAAAAAAAAGAGAGCATAAAAAAGCATAAGTAAAGGATTGAATTGAAGTGAGCCAGGCAACTATTCACACGACATTCTTCTTTTTTTTATTTTTGTCGCTTCCTTTTATCTTTTGGCTCCGGAATACGTAAAGAAGTGATATAAAAAACAGTCCCTCTTGAAGAAGTCAACGAGAACTTCATCTATTATTGACTAGTTGAATGAAAAGTTTTTAGTGTGAAGCGAAGTAAGTGGAAGAAGAAAAGGAAACAAAAGGTGTTAAGAGAGGACTGGAGGAGAAGTATTCCTTTTGCATACACTTCTTCTTTAAAAAAATACTTGAGTACTTTTTAGAGCTGCTGTTGCCGCTGCTGCTGCTATTTCATACGAGGTGCTTCTTTCATGTGTCCTACGAACAACATCAACGTAACAACAACGCGCAGCCATTTCATTTCTGTCGCCCTCTTGTTTACATAATATGCACAGGTGTGTGCAAAAACAAGTAGATGTATAGCACTAGTGATATTATGTGCTTCTGTTAGACTGTCACTTTCCATGTCGTTTCTTTTCGCGATTCTTCTTTTATTCCCAATGTGACTTTTTACAATCAGAGAGTGACAGATACAAGGAAAAAAATGAACTCATCTTCGTACCTCAGTCCTGCTGCTGCTGCTGCTGCAGCCCCTACTCATATCTTCGCGTCGTGAATCATGAAGACAACATCGGAATAAAACAGTAGTAAAGGAAGTAGAAGTGCCCTACTCAATAACTCACTAACTTTTACTCTACTCGCTGCTCGAACACAAGCCAAAACGAAAACATTTCTTACCTTAGAAACATTAGTGGAGAGCAAAAAAAACAAAAATGTTTCTCGTTTGTGTTCTCAATGGGAAGAATAAGTCAGCAGGTACCACCGAGAGGATTCACGGTCAGATTCAGATTCAGATTCAACGCATCTCTGGAAAAGAGCAATAGCTTCTTCACTTCAGACTTTTTTTCTTATTTCCTTCTTTGAGGAAAAAACGTGAACTTTGCCACTCACTTATTTGTTTCGTTTCGTGAAATGTATTGAGAAATTTATCAGCAAGTTCATTGCTGCGCTTCCTGACTTTTTTTTTTCACATAATAATATCCTTCACCTTTCGGCGTACTAGTGCTTGGTTGTGGCGGATTTGGATTCAAAATCAGAAATAACTTCTTCCGATTGGGAGTTTATACGTGATTTTTCATTCTTTCCTCACAAAATTTCCTAAACCAGTTTTTACACAGCTTGTCTCCTAATTTACGAAGAGAGAGACAGTTAGTGACAGAGGAAGAACAGGAGAACAACCAAAAAGTAGTAGTAAAAAGCTTTCGCTTTCCCTCTTCTTTTTCCTTACCTTCCTTCCCCTCACAAGTATTATTAAGTATTAAATAGAAAGAAAGGAAGAAGTCGTTCTGTATAAGAAAACTATATAAGAACTTATTTTGCCCTAGTTTTCTGATCTTTCAAACTAAACAACTTCCACCACTACCACCAGCAGCTCAGTGAAACCATTTTCCGCCAAAGATACAACGCAACGCAACGTAGGAGGAGCTGCAGGAAACTGTAAACCTTTTGCAGGAAAAACGATACTTCTATTTTTGATAAGGGATTGAAATTGGTAAGCCCCTTCTTCTCTTCTTCTGAATTTTTTTTTGTTGAGAAAATTCCTGTTCATTTTATAGGTTTACTTACGTAATAGAATGTAGCTGTTGCTGCTTCTGCTGCTGTCTTTCCACCACCGACGACGACGACTACGGCGATGATGATGGTGATGATGATGAATGAATGAATGAAAAAGTATTTTCCAAATATGTTAGAAGCTGTTCCATCCTCATTTTCTGATTTAGCGAAAACGTCGAGAGACAAAATTTTATATAATTTAGATATAGAGTCGATCTGATCTAACTCGGTGAAAACGAAAAGAGCACATGGTAAAGTGAAAGAAAGCAGGAAAGGAAAGTCGGGGGATGCAGGCAGGCACTATAGTATCTGTTTATAGACGAACGAAGCCAAACCAAACTGTTTGGTCCTATTACTGCTGTCATTCAATGAAAAACCAATTTTCTCCTGGAGCAACGTCTTATTTGTCACTGAACACTTTTGCTCAACCTTTAAGCAAAACCTTGGCAGGCACAGCCGTTCATTCTTTCGTTCGTTGTTTGCATCCTTTTCAGAGATGGGAAGACAACAGGGAAAAGAAAAGATAATGCGAGAGGAAAAACGAGAAAGTAAAAAAANCACTGAACACTTTTGCTCAACCTTTAAGCAAAACCTTGGCAGGCACAGCCGTTCATTCTTTCGTTCGTTGTTTGCATCCTTTTCAGAGATGGGAAGACAACAGGGAAAAGAAAAGATAATGCGAGAGGAAAAAACGAGAAAGTAAAAAAATATATATGTGAACATGTCTCATTCTACATCTTGTTATTGTTGCAAGGAAAGAAGCAAAAGTAAAAGCAGCGGATAGGAAACAGGAAAAATGTAGAGAACGAGAAAGAAAGGAGGGAAATAAGTTCACTTGATTCTCTGACTTTCTATCCTACATCTCGTCCTGTTTCCTCCTCCTTTATCCTCCGAGAAGAACCAAGTTAAGAAAATAAAAATTGACATGGAGTATACAGATGAAAAAGATTACTAGCATATGTGTGTGTGCATGCATAATATCCGCTTCAATGAAGCTTTCTTCCTATGTCCACGTTTATTAAATGGGAGGAAGAGTAAAAAGGAAAGCGATGAGTCCAAAAAGGATATGATGGTCAGATAGATACTAGTCAGCATTAGCAGAGCAGCAGAGTAGAAATATTTTGTCTTCCTCTCTTGACTTGTGCTGCTGTGCTTTTCTGTATTTAGGTAGGTATATTATTATGGAAAACAAGTGAAGTAGAACTCGTTTAGTAAAACAATAAAAAAGTCAACTCTTCACGTTTAACTCTTTCACATCCGTATTTTGAATTTCTATTTCCTATTAAAAATTGAAGCGGCGGCGATGCGATTCGATGCAAGGCGGCGGCATCATTTTACTTGGTGTTGACTTGACTACGACGTCAACGAGCGCAGAGCAGAGCATTGGTTGACGGGCATTTCTCTTTCTCTCCGCTTTAATAATACCAGAAGAGAAAAAGAGTCAAAAAACACATTTGAGAGAGTAATAATAATATGGAGTTGGAAAATGGGATTAGAACTGGAATAGGGTATCTTTAAATTTGTATGGATGGATGACATCCGCGCGAAACTGACATTCTTGCATAAACAGCTTTTCGTTATTATTGCTAGTGAGGATGATGACGATGGCTGTGCTATTATACTTATTATGCTGCTGCTATAGAATAATGTTGTTGATTTTAAGTACTTTGATGAAAAAAATATGGGAGTGAGGAGTGGAGTGTCAGTTTAGCTCACATCAGTTTTTATGTGCCATTGCATTTTGCATTCCAATTCCTTTCGGCTTAAATATTTATAAACATTGCTGCTGACATTCTTTGTTTTAATCTTCGATTTTTCCTCATCAAAACCCATGTTTTGCTAGTCGTTAGAAAAAAAATGGTTATTTTTATTTCGTCCCTATTTGAAAAAAAAATCAGTTATTTTGTTTTTCCAATTTTTACCCATTTTGGAAAATGTATCACGTTTTAACTTCTCGAAGCTACAGCTACTGCCATGACCGCCATTATCATCATCATGATCATCATCATCATATTCCCATTCCATGTTGCCCCTGCCAACTTTTCTAGACCTGATAAAGCTGGAAATATTGGAAACAGCTTGCTCCTTTCTGACCCGAATGCTAAGAGCTAATGTGGTTAGTCCACACAATTTGCAAAAAAGTGGTATAATACAGATACATGACAAAAAGCACAAAATTTAAGATTCTATTTTATCCGTTTATTTTCTCTGCTACGAATTTTTTTAATAGTGAAACCCAATAGTAGCATTGTTTTGCAAAAAAATAATAAATTCACATTTCCAAGCCATAAGCCAGGAGTCGTGATCGTGATGGCAATTCTTATCAAAATTCTAGGGCACTTTATGTAAATATTGTATTAACTATGTAGTATGCAGTATAAATAATATGTAGCTGTGAGAATTTAACACTCGTTTTACTTCGTTACGGCGAACACAGCAATTCAAAGTAAACATAGTTATTTCTTAAACATTTTAATTGATTTTTTTAGTTGAAAAATTAATGAAATAAATACGCAAGTTTTGCTACTCCTATGTGATAACGTTGTAATTTCTGCGGATCAACCAACAAAGCAAATGTTTGGAAATTGAAACAAATATCATTCAATTGTCGATTCTTGCATAAAACAAACCAAAGGAAACGAACTCATTTTTCTCTAACCAGAGATCATATTATACGGTTTGCGTTATAGAAACCATTATATTTATATAACGCAAACCGTATAATATGATCTCTGTTCTCTAACATACAATAATTCGATCCATTTCATGTAATGCTGTAATTTTCTGATACTTATTAGATGCATCAGAATCTATTTTTATACCAAGAAAGAAAGAGAGAGAGAATTCAATTTCAACCGAAAGTTAGAATTTATAGTAAAGCGAAAACTAATTCAAAATTCTCATTTGGTTTGCTACTAATGTTGTATTCAATGTCATTGGCACGCTCTAATATGACTAATTAAGAGGCATTCATCATAATCATCATTATACTTATTATTATAAAGTATGTACAAAATCAAACAATATCGGCAGCTCCATAAGTTTTAAGTTCCGAGATGTTGTCGTAACGTAACACTACCACCAAACATTTTTTAATATTCAATTTATATTCAGATTTTATTGGCCATATTAAATGTGTTGTGTAGAACGAAATGGAGAAATATGAAACTACCACTCTTTCGGTTATATTAACGATATTACACATTCTTACTTACGCAATACGATACTTCACTTTCCAACTACGAAGTTCTCAGAAATCTACTTCGCAAGTATCGTTAAAGTAAGACCAAGTACAGGGTATTATGATACATACACATTTTACACTAACAAGCAACTTTGTTAAAGTTTTACTTCGTTTCGTGACGCAGTGTCTCTGCCTCCCTTCGTCTCCATAATTAGCGAGAATTGATTGCATTACTTACTCCGATGCAGTGAGTAGATGGCTCTAATTTTTGCATAATATCTATATTACTAAAAGCGGTATTCTGTTTGTTTGTCGGATGGCACGAAAACTCCTAGCGCCACGTGGAGGAAAAATGAA
>JAHZNJ010001614.1:0-12320 GCA_027744475.1 Lepidocyrtus cf. sotoi NNG-2020 | reverse complement strand
TTTCGCAAAAAAAGTATTGAAGGTCAATTTGTATGTTAAGCTGAAGTCTTCATCTTGAAAATACAGGGAGAGGTGTAAATCAAGGAAGGAACTGCAGATAATATTCTTCTTCTTCAAGCTTTAACAATAATTACTATTGTTTCGGAGATTGCAGTTTAGTCAGCGGATCGTGTAGGCTTCTGAGTTGTTTGAAATTGTGCTTGCACTCTCAGAAGAGGAAAATAATATATATTAAAATTAGCTTTTTTGAATTGCTCGGTCAGTAAAGCAGAAAACGGTAAATTCGTTTTAGTTTTTGTATTTTTTTTTTAGTAAGGCACTGGTTGAAGGAGAAGCGAACTGGCTGCTATTTATGCTGCATGCGTGCAAGTGCACCGCGTCTCTGTCGTCCTTGTTATAGGAAGAAGATGAGGTAAGATTTAAAACTCCTAAAACTGCTGTGCTGTGTATTAGCCGTAGCTTCTTTTTTTTAATGACAAGACACATCCGTTTCGCTTGTAGCAAAGTCAGAATGATTAGTGTCCACTGCTAAAATAGTCTTGTATAAAGATATATAATTTGCAAAATAAGTCAGCGTGAAATCTCAAAAGCACTACTTCACTTATTCAAGTGTTTGTTTGCTTAAAACCATAAACCATGATTTGCTTCATTTTGAAACGTCTCTTTGGACATAACTACAAGCAACAGAGGTTTGATTTAGTAACTCAATCTGCTGCACTTGCTTGCACAAAAAGTATAAAACTCTGTTTTGTTCACTCACGACGATAATAAACTATATTTTTTATATATATATGGGGCACAAACAACTCCTCCGAAATCCTTTTCACGCACATGGATTTACGCTTCTTCTAAAAACGAATGAAGATTTCGAAAAAAAACTGTCAATATAAAACGCATACACCATTATATTTTATGTTATTATTATCCTTCAGCAGCGTTTCTCCTCCGCCGAAGTCCTTTTCACGCACATGGATTTACGCTTCTTCTAAAAACGAATGAAGATTTCGAAAAAAAACTGTCAATATAAAACGCATACACCATTATATTTTATGTTATTATTATCCACCAGCAGCGTTTTCTTTAGTAACAAGAAAATACACCGACTGTGTTGTGCTGCAAACTGAAAAGGGATTCTTTTTGTTGATTTTGTAGTATTTTTAAAATGTTTGCTGTAAAACCACAAAACATGACAATATTCTTCTCAATTTCAATACACAACGCAATACAGACAGAAGAAAATTCTGACTTTATTTACTTACTTTTAACACTTTCGAAGAAGAATTCTTTTTAGAAAATCCGTGTATTTTTTGTGTTGATATAAGAAAAATACAATTCGCTAAAGTTGATTAAGCCAAAGAAGCCAACGAAGCTAGTTTGCGCTAAATGTCTACGCACGCTTCGATCAAATGAGTGGAGAGGAGACAATCAGCAGACAACAATAATAATGCGAAGCAAAACTTTCAACGTGAAGAAACAAATTCGAGTTGCAGTGCAGTTTGCGTTGCGCTACACTTGCTTGCTGCTGCTGTTTGATCCTCTTCGGCTGTTGGTGACAAAGGTAACGGTTGGCTTTACGCACTCAAAATCACGTATAGAGAGGACTGCCCCAAAAAATAGGTTTGAAAGACAGAATTGCCTACATCAGCGTTTCAATATGATAGACACTCACTGCAAATTGCAAACAAGGAGTAAGTACAGAATACAGAAACGTAAAACAGAATGCTCCACAGACACACACACAGCAGTGATCAGTGATCACATCGCCAACAATTAGTTTAGTAGTTAGTAGTAGTAATTTCATGTGGTAGTCTGGCTTTGTTATCAGAGAAGGGTAAAAGGGTACAAGAATGAAATGTATTTTGGTATGTATTAACAAGAAGGGAAATATGAGAAACAGTTCTAAAAGAGTGATTTATATAACGCAACGTGTAGGCGAGGGAGGCAGAATATAGAACCAATAGAGATGCATTTCTTTAGTAAAGAGCTAAAGATAATCATGAATGATCCTTTAAAGTAGTTGGCGTTGGCATGAAGGCTTGCAATTGCTGCAAGCAAACGTAGTAAAAATAGCTAGCAAAATTGCTTATTAACCGATTGAAAAATTGCTAGAGACTAGTGAGACTGTACATAATTTATAGGGCACTTTACACAATGTGAAGAACAACGCTAATGGTAAACATGAGCGTAGGCTTCAGTAAAGTTTAGTTGGAAGGGCTTACTGTAAAGTAGAGGCTGGCTTTGCTGCAGCATAACTTAAAGTTAAAATCAATCTATTTGATATATGTGCGATGTTTATTAGCTTGAGAAAAAATCTGCACAACAAAGGGATTCAACGTGCGAAAATGTTCCGCTTTGTTGCGTTCTTCTCAATCAGTTCTGAAGTTTTTCATAATATACGCTTGTGTGCCCCTTGCCATTAAAATACGCTGCTACTACCATTTAAGCTATTATTTTATGTATTGAACGAACATTGAACAGAGCAAATTTGCTGCTGCGTCTACAAAACCAAAGTCTCATGATCATTATGATGATGATGATGATAATAATAATAAGTCAAAAAGCTTATTTTATAAAAAATGCTAGCATAAGATTAATTCAGCTTCACCAAGTATATTTCGGAAAAGCTATTATTTAGTGAAATTCGCAAATGCGAATTGATTTCTCTTCTCTTCTATATGGCTAGAATTCATTTCTAAAGTTTGACGAATATAAACTTTTTATTATAAAATGTGTTCACATGGTACACGGTTCGATTTCTGCTTTCTTTCATTCAAGCTCTTTTGTGGTCAACTCCTCTTTCATTCTGAAAATTGTTTTCCCTTTGTCGCCTTCAAATGTGGCAGATGAAAGGATGAAGGACGACACCAGTCACCAACTGCCAATTACAAATATTTTTAAACCTTTCTCTCCTCTTTTTCTTTTAATGTCACTATTTATTAGGTATGATATGGGAATAATGAATACTGACGTAAGCAAGGCTATGGTTTTTAATTGTGCGTGAAATCTTTAATGTCAACATAATGCGAAGTTTTGATTTTAATTTTTATCTTTGGACATAAAATGTCACATAAAATTCAGACACTAATGCAATGCCAAGTTAGAAAAAGGAAGCCATTCAATGAGTTGTTCGTCCTAATTAAAGAAAATTTGATTACAGAAATTGAATTAAACATTGATTGATGATTGAGCTAATGAATAATGATGGAGCCGGGGGAAAGTGCAACTTTGCTTCCTCTCTCTAGTTAACAACTTGTAATTGCAATTATGAAACATAAGCATGAACAATCCAAATATCCTGTAGCGTTTTGTGCCTGATGTTTGTTTAATTGGAGTAAAGTGTGTTTTAAATTATTTACGGGAAACGATTTGCCGTTTTGCAAATAAATTTTACTGCTACGATAATAAAAATAAATAAGAAGATGAAGAGAACGTCGTTACAATAAAAATTAAGTAAGCTCACTTGAGAGTCAAAAGAAACTGACAAAAGCATTTAATTTAATTTTATATTTTGCCAGTTCGCGATAATAAAGAAAAGAATTATTTTTCTGTACAAAAAGTAGGTGATTGAAGTGAAGTTGAACAGAGCAAAGAACAGAAAGTTTAAAACTTTGTTATTTTGATTAGCTCTTGATTTTCACGGTAATATAATAACAAAAGAGGATGTATTTACAATTTACGCTCATGAATAGAGATACAATTTTTATTTTTACAGAATAAAATTGTGCATCGTGTATATTTTACTCACTTTTGGTGATTATTTATATGGAAAATCATCATCGTGAAAAAAGTTAAGTAGAAAGAAGCAGGGAGAGAGAGAGAGAGAGAAAGAGGAGAGATTCGTAAAGAATCAGGCTTGTGGAACAATCTCACGAGGAGCTCCTCTTCTTCTGCTGCCCTATTGTGGCAAAAATGTTCATAAAGTCAACTAAAGAAAGAATTCGAAAAAAAAGTTCTATTATGATTAATAAAATGAGCATGTAGATTGTTAGATTGAAGATTGTTGCAGATTGTTGTTGCTGCGCTGCATACCATGTGCACTTAAATATTTAATATAGAATAACAGATGTAAACGAATAGATAAGTGTGATTTGGGCAAATTGTTCACAACCACCACCGCATATTTTCTTTAATACAAAAGTGCAATGATTTTGGCTTCATTTGCCCTAATGATGATTAGCAGTGCTATTTGCAGCTCGTGAGGAAGTTGTTTTGTGAATAATTTTTTTCAGTTAATTCAAAGGAATAAAATAAGCTCTCTGTGTGTATTGTATCATGGGATTTTTGTATGAATGCAACAGGTCTGATACAGAAGAACTACAGATCTCTTATAAATGATGAGTGCATGAATCCTTTTTGTAAACATTCTGTAAAAATAATCGTAAATGAATCTGAGCAGATTCAACCTAGAAATGCAATAAGTGCATCAGGAACTGAGATAATTATATTTAAAAGGAAAAACAGTAAAATGTTTGTTTACATATGATGCCTAACTACCTATAGACAGCTATAGACAGGTAAGTACTTTTATCTCACAACTTTCTGTTGCAAATTTGCAATTTATCCTTTTACTTGTTGGGTGGTTTGTAGGAACTGAGATAATTATATTTAAAAGGAAAAACAGTAAAATGTTTGTTTACATATGATGCCTAACTACCTATAGACAGGTAAGTACTTTTATCTCACAACTTTCTGTTGCAAATTTGCAATTTATCCTTTTACTTGTTGGGTGGTTTGGTGTAAAATGCCGACCGATCTAGGTCTCCTCTTATCCCACTCATCATTGGATTAAAAAATAATGTTTTGTGACTCTTTTCCTATAAGCATAATATTCATTATCTCATTGACAATTGCGAATTGCAAATTTACAGCTTTGACAGCTTTAATATAAAATACATGCATATTTCATTAAATGACATGCTCGTGTAAAAATGTCAATAGTCATTCTGTTATCAAATACACAATAAAAAGTTACCGGTTTACCCACTTACGGTTACCACCCACGCATTTTTTATTGTTCATGTTCGGTCGGATGCAGAATTTGTAACACGTATGTAAGTACATGTCGTACAACGTTTTACAAGTGTCACTTGTGTTTACCGGTGCATTAAATGGATTTTCGCTAGTAATGCTTTTTACTGTTGTGTTGATTAATATGATTAATTACTACGCTTTGACAACTTACGGGAAGTAGTCAACATCCCAACTGAGTATGACAATTGAATGCAAAATGCCAATTTATGCAACGTAAAGTTAAAATGTACCAACCAGCTTGAAGGGAGGCTTTCATGTTAGTTTATTTTTTTGCGTTAAATGATGAAATTATTTATTGCATACTGTCATTAAAGTCAAAATTGAAGGATAAAATGGAGGGTTTGATTCGTGTGGGTCGATGATATTATCGGTCTGGAGTGTCAGAGTGTATTACCTCACTCAAAAAAAATCAATATCTTTTTCTTGTTGATGAGCTGTTGTTGTTGCTTGTTTCTTCTTAATTTGGTATTCATATTTAAGGTTTTTAATGCAAGTTGTTTGTTGTATTGGTAGTCGATGGGATTTCTTAGCGCTTTTGACAATCTAGATTTAGTGATCTTCGAATTTTCTGTCCGACCACAACGGGATTATTCTTGCGTATTTCTTCGGCACCCAGCTGCCGGTAGCGAAGGAGCTGTTGTGTTCGTCGTTATAACGATGTTGATGACAGAAGAGTCCTCCACAACGGCACAAGACCCGACTTTCTTTCGACACATATGACATCTGTTCTTCTTTGCGTCAGTAGGACTTCCGGTTGCAGTACTTGTTCCGGGGGTAGATTCAGCACCAGGAGCTGCGACGGGAACAGATGCTGCAGCAGCAGCAGAAAGTTGATGTGGCTTTATCCTCAACTGCCCCTTCTCCTTTCCTTCAGCATCCAGTTTTGACTGAGGTGGCGGCAGGGGTGCTGGAGATGTGCAGGCTTCACATGGCGGTGTAATATGTTGAGGTGAAGGAATTTTTAAGCTGCCAGTTGGAGGTTGTTGCTTCTTCTTGAGAACTTCTTTGTAACACAGTGAGCAGAGTCCATCAGTTGGAGGCCTGCCAAAATAACCACATACACCCTGACAACGGGACTGGTTCCCTTCCATTATTTGATTCACCTTCCATTTATCTGATAGGATTGGTTTTGTTTTTTGGATTGGGCTTAAAAAAATTACTGTAGTATTGAGATTACTTCGAATCCCCTTCTTCTTCGACTTAGAAAATAGTATGCTGTATTTAAATTAATACTGACGGAACATTAAAACGCGAATCTGGAAACTAGGTTTTCATGTTAGTTAGTTAGCAACTATTAAAACTATCCGGAACAGGCTAAAATAATAAATAATGTATAAAGTCGAGTTTCAGAAATCTTTTTATGTGGTAAGAATTTTCTTTTTATTATTTCGAAATAAATAGAAAAAAGTCTATGGAGAGAACATCTTAAGAGTAGCATGAACACATTTGAAATGATGGCAATCAATATTAAACCGTTAACAAAAAAGCTTATATAAATAAAATTATATAATTGTAACATACGTCCCTATTACATAACTGTTTTTAGCAATATAGTCACCGACTACACAAAATCTAGAAGATAACAACGTATAAAAGCCTATTAAATACCTTTACACAGTTTAACTATTGATGATGTTATGTATAAAAAACGAGGTGCTTTCAATTAAAAAGTTTACAATTGCATGTGAAAAATACATACAAACTTATCACACTATTTATGATATCAATAATTACTAATTACACATTATGTTACTTTACAAAAGCCTTAAAAATTCCTGGTAGTTTTAGTAGTTAAAGTTATTGAATTACGTCTCGTCTGATTCCCACCGCTAAAAATTATGTAATAATTTCTTCTTCAAGACACACCATTTTTGGTACAGTAAATGCCATCCTGGATCCTGCATACTTAAAATACTTTAATTACTTCCACTCCGCTTTGAATTTGAACCTGACAAAAATGCTTATTATCAAAACTTTAAATCTATGTGGAAGCTTTAAACAGTAATAATACGCGAAAACAAAACAATAATTTTAACTTTTTGTAACATTTTCATTGTATGTAGGTATGTAACATCAGTACAGTATTTTACAAAAAATCAGTTTAAACTTTCCATCAATCCATTCGCATTCATTCAATTTCATTGTCACGTAACATTCAAAGTTTGAGACCGAAGAGATATTAAATTGAATTTTATTATGTATTGTGTTTTTTAAAACTTAAACACTTGCCATTTCTTGAAATTTGATTCTTTGTTTTAATGATTAGTATTGTGTTAATCAGAACGTACGTACGTACGTTTGTACATAATACGACGGTGATGGTTAAATCGTTAAAATGATTTTAATTACTTATTTCTGGGAATCTTTCTCTCATCGCTGCCAAATGTACTCTAAAAACTTGGTGTAAGTTCTGTGGTTTTGGTTGGTAATAATAAATGAGATATAAACAAATTAAGAATCCATCAGAATGCTTTCTGGAGATCATAAGATACAAAGTGTTACAGTTACATACATTAGAAGCCGACCTAGCTATCTATAAATTACACATCATTATACACACTTTACATGCATACAGTACAGTAGTAGTTAACTTAACAGTAAGTTTCCCTGAGTGTTAAAAGTTAAAAAATCAAAGTGCAGCTTCGTTAGTTACTTTTTGTGGATGTTTTCTTTTTCTTCAAAGAGTACTGGTAACCGGGGAGTTATCAAAATGAGATATGAAACCGTCGTGGGTTTTGTTTGCATGCGTCCATTTATTCACGCTTTTAGTTTTACTTTACGGGATGAATTAAAAATTTAACGACCACCACGTGAAGGTGGATGGTTATTGGGGAGAGAATGTGGCGAAGATAAAGACGGATGCACAGGAACGTTGTGTCCATAAGAATTGTAAGATGAAGTGTCCATCATCTGCGACCTATGGTGCCCAACGTGTGTGGGAGCGTGGTTTTGGTGACCGGGATGCATACCTCCACCACCACCGCCTTGCGAAGAGTGAGTGACAACAAGCTCGGCTCGCCCATCTGTAAACAAATAATTTAAGATTGTCGTTAGATATTTTAGATCAATTAGCGAGCTTTCTCTGTAAGTAGTATTATGTGGAATAATAGCTTACTGTCAGTAGTTCCATTGTAAGGGAGCCTTTCTCTATTATGATGAGAATTCCCGTGATCATTCTGCTGTGGGGAAGGTGTAGAGTTTACCACAGAGTTCTTCGTTGCTGAGGCAAGTGGGTGAGGGTGAATGCTGTTTGCAGCAGAAGATGGATTTTGGCTTACACCGTTTATGCCATTTACTTGGGCACCACTAAATGATCCACCAAGAGATCCTAATGCAGACGAACTTCCTAACGGAATACTAAGTCTCGCATTAATTGCAGTCAGTTGATCTCTTCTTTGAATCAAGCTTTGGACATGTTCCTCCAGAGCTTTGTTGTCTTGCTTCAATTGGTTTAAACAGGAGAGCAGTTGTGCAATATCCAAATGTTGCGCTTGTTCCATAAGGAATTGTGATCCTTGCTCCCATTGACGCTCAAGAAGTTGCTCTAAAGTCTGTGGTGGGGTTGGATTAGCCGCTGCAGACGTAGTCGCAGAGCTGTTGGTGGGTGGAGCTGTTGTTGGTGTAGTAGAAACTAAAGATAACAGAAAAATGTAATCGCTTTAGTTTTGTTTCAATTTCGTTTTATGTATTTCAAAAAAATAAAGCAAACCTGTGGGTTTGGTAGATGAGCCTGGAACTGGTATTCCGACAAGGGATGTTTGAGGGACTATTACTTCAGGAGCTCCTCCAGCCGATACAACGGCTTCCATTTCTTCACTTAAAGTGTCCACCATTTTCATAGCCATAGATGAAGAGGGATTTAAAGCATTTCCAAACATATGTGGCGCAAGCCCTACGGGTGGTGGGCCAGAGCCGGGTTTTATTTGTGCAGCCAGTTGGCTTAATGTGGGAGCAGGGGGGTCTTCGGGAGGTTTATTATTATTGCTTCTAGTAGTAACAGCTGTGCCAGTACCATTCTTTCTCCCACTTTGCGGTCGTTCTGTTAGAAATATGGACATTTTATGGATTAGTTTATCAGAACTATTTCTTTAAAAATGTAAATCAGCGAAATGTCTTACTTTCGTTTGTCGTTCCGCTTGCCGATGAATTTGCCTCTATGATATCATCGAAGGAACTGTCATCGACAAATGCAGCCGCACTACTACCGTCCCTTGTTCCTTCACGTAATTCCCTTCTCGTAGTAAAGCTATTTCCGGTTGTGGAACCACGCCTTCCACCTCTACCTTTTGTTGGGGTTCGTCTTTGTTCTCTTTCTCGTTCCTCATCTCTGCTAATTCCGCTGTAAATGTAAATATTGTTTGCAAATATAAAACAAATGTTTTGTCACGAGGAGGATGTGTAATTTGTACATAACAAATTAGGTACTTACCGAGCGCGCTTTGTTGGTGGACCTGAAGAAGAATTATTTTCCCTTTCGGAAGCCGGAACATCTTCCTGAGCTGTCAGCTCGGGTGGTTTGTTACCTTTGGAAGTAGCATCGGAAATGTCTGGTGAAACCTGTTGGTTTTGTAGCTTCGGTGGAGCACCAAAAGAATGGAAAGGGAGGTTAGCACCTGGTGACTTGGATAATGAGACTGCGGCTTCACGATCACCAAGTTCTCGGTCGTCATCTTTGGATGAGTTATGTCTGGAGGAAGAGGCGGAGTTCGGTTTCATCGGGATGGGCGTTAGAGTCACATCCGGTTTTATATCAGGCGGTGCGATTTTTGACGTTGGGCCGTGGCGACCGCTGTGATTTGACGAAGAACCGGATGAAGAGGTTGGAGGAATAGTAGAGGAAGGCCCATCCAAACCGCTAGTTAGACTTGAAGAAGAATTATCAAACTTCGAGCCGGGGGTGTTTATGATTGGTCTGTCGAGTGCCGCAGTAACTACTTCCTTTAACTGGATTGTGCTAAAGTCTTTTTTCTGGGGGAACCCAGCCTTTGCTACTGAATTTTTTTCGTCCAACCTTTCAAGCTTTACTGATAAACCGTCGTCATTTCTGGATGGTGGGTGGTCTGCTTCTTTCTCCTTCCCGTGACCATGACTCTTCCCCTTACCGTCATTTTTATCATCTACAGAAAAAAAGTAGCATTGCAATAATATTTCAAATAGTGTTCTTCTATTTTGTAAGCAAAAAGCCTTTAACTGAGATTTATTTTAAAGAAGAATTAACATTAGGTTTACATAATATTTATCTTTTCTAAAGCTTTTATAGTTTTTAAGAGTTAAAGACGTCTTAAAAAAAGTAAAAAGAAACCTTAATTTTTCAGATTTAGTCTTACACAACCGGCAAAGTTTTGTTTCGTAATCAAATCAATTATAAAAGTTATTTTCGGAGAAGGAAGTTAAGTTTTAAATTAGGTACCTGTTTGATTTTTCGCGTGTAAGCCATTATTCATTTTTAAGTAGCAATTTTGCAATATGATTGCATTTATGACGTCATTCTATAATAATGTTTTGTTTCAGTTTAAAAAAAATTCGTACAATTCATACGTAAAGACAGTTCATAAAAGAATTGTTTATATGCTGGCGATTTTTTATCCGCATGCTGCATTACAAAAAACAAGGAAACCGAAACCGATCAATAAAAAAGAGCCGAATTATATCCTTATGCAATTTGTAAGATGGTATAATTCATGTCTAGACCTAGTCTGGAAGGTATGACCATAAATGTTAAGTAAAAATTAAGCTGTGAAAAAGAAAAACCGGTTGAATTTTAGAATTTAGAATAAATGTTAAGATAGCGTTTCCATTAGATTAGTAGTGTAGGATAGAATTTAAAGCATAATATTAGGTTTAGAGAGCTTAAAATAATTACGTGTTAAAGAAGTTGCATTTCCTCCCGACTTATTATCTAGTAAGTTATTGCTTGAAGATTTACCCCCATTACCACCATGATAGCTAGTTCCCTTTTTGCTGTTTTTGTTATTGGCTTTGGCTGCGTTTATATCGGGGCTTATATTGTTATTTGATTTCCCCCCATCAGTAGTGGAAGAAGAATTCTGAGGAGTAGAAGCTGAGCCTGATTGCGTTGTTGAATTGTTTGAACCAGATTTACCGTCTTCTGTTGAACCGTTATTATTCCCCGGTTTATTGCTTGGACCGTGACCATGCGCTGCTGCCTTATCCGCTGCAGCGCTCGGAGACACTGACCTTGAATTCGTTATAGGCCGGTACGGTGGAATTATTTTAACGTGGCGTGTCTGTTTCTGTTTAAAAATAATATCCAAAGTTAGCACGCACTGAAGAACATTAATTTTAACCAACTCAACCACACCACAAATTATTACTAACCAAGAGAAGAAAGAGAAAGAAACTCGAATTTAGACAGGAAAAGTAAAAACAAAAAGAACATTTTACTGATTGATTTAATTTAATTGAGCCGCGTTATTGATGAACGAATGATTTGAAATTTTAAAAGATGAGATAAAAACATGCATTGGCAAGTCTACAAACTACAAAGTAAAGATCATTGGAAATTACAGGTTGATGCAATATAATATGAGAGAATAGCGCATTATTGTCTGAACATGCATTTTATATATGACAAAATTTATTTTAAAACGAATAATAATGAAAGTGAAGAACTTACTGGTCGCTCATGAAGCTCACATTTGCGACAAAACCAAGGTCCTGACGGAACAGTCACTATGCCATAGCAAGCTAAATAGATTGAACACAACAAATTTTTCATGTAAATTAAAAAAACTGAAACAACAGATCACAAATTAAAATAGATATTCACGTCACGACACGACGGTTGCATGTATATAATTTGCAATTAAAACTTGCCTTGATGCACTGCAACGCTACACCCTTGGCCATCGCAATAAACTAAAGGGTTCTCTGGCCACCCCCTATCATCCGAACAAACACAGCATCCACCCAACATGTCCTTCGACATAATTGTCTTCCACTTTCAAATAAAAAACCCTCACCGCACTGAAATCTGAAAGATTTAACTTCTAGATTTCGTGAGATCACTCCAGTTCAACATTTTTTACTAATATTAATTAACAACACTACCATGAAGTTAAAGTTTCCTTCTTCGACATGATTTTACACTTATGATTACTATTGACAATCATACATTTTAAAATCCAAGCAACTTCCTTTCAAGAGGAAGTTTTACACTTCCCCTGATTCTTTAAACACCATTTAATTACACATTTATTCAGAACGAAAAACAAATCAAATTTGTGTGAATGCACGAACGCGAAGAACGGCTTATCTGTCACTTTGTA
>JAHZNJ010001613.1:0-14518 GCA_027744475.1 Lepidocyrtus cf. sotoi NNG-2020 | reverse complement strand
GAGAAAATCGAAGCAGAAATTCAAAAAAGGAGAAAAGAAACGATTGCCAAGCAGGGAATGATGATGTCGCCTTTAGATATAGAGAAAATGGAATGGTCACTTTCTAATGGATCATCTTCCCCCAAAAAAGCTCCAGTGGTCCTTGATAGTGACGATGATGAAGAAGAAGAAAATCCCGAAGATTCTTCCTTACATCCTAATCCTTTGAAAATCATCGCGGAATCTCAAATTAGTCAGAGACAACCGAAGAAAATTGTATTACTCGAGAAATCTTCAAACTCGCCATCATCGTCCTCATCAGATCTAGATCGTTTTACTAGCAGACTGGTGAAAACGGATTCTAAGAAGAGCGAAGATGCCAAATTCATGCCAAGTAAATCTGTAAAATTGAACAAAAAAGCTTCTCCAAATCCTCCACTACCTGACGACGGAAATAGCTCTCCAGCAAGATCATCAGAATCCTCCACATCATCAACTAAACTAGAAGGAGTTCCAAAGTGGGCTGAAGCATTACTCCCTCCCACTCATTCCTTCGAAACATCAAAGCTCTTATCGATGGAGGAGACGATTAAAGTTGAGAAGGAAAAGATTAAACAATTTGAGGAAAGGATGGCCACCCAACCCCAAAAGGAGAAGGTTTATGCTTATGACAGACTGAAATCGAAGGGACTGCTGGGTCAATTCACAGTGGAAATGCAGGTCTCCCGTCCAGTAAGAACGTCAGCAAAGATCTTTCTAAACTTGTTAACTCCAGTTTACAATTAAAATAAAAAAGTTCTATTGCTTTAATAAGCAAAGTGATTGTATTTATATATAAGTTCTACACTTGTACCTTATACCGTTATACCTTTAGTTTTTCTGTATTTATTTAAAATATTTAATATTTTTTATATAAATGAATGAAAAATAAAAATAATCAAAGAAAAATTATACTACTTTTTAATAGTTTTCGTATTTTTTAAGTCTAAATAAATAAGCCATTCCTTTATTCCCACCTACGGCCATGTAGCCACTGTTCGGTGAGAAGGCGATTGTTTGCGCACGGCCATAATCAGCATTTAGGAAGGGGAAGTTTGGAAAAACTGACATTGATGGGACGTGGACCAATCTTATCGCATTTGCTTTGTCTGAGGATCCCATTGCCAATATTTCTGAAGTAGAATTAAACTTCAGGGAAGTCACGGAGGTCACCAGATTCTGTAGAGACTTTATGGGAGTTACTTGTACGGTGCAGGGACTTTCGTGACGTTCGTTTAGGAAGTTTTGGTAGACAGAAACGATCCCGGAAGTCATTCCTAAAGCGACATTGTTGTCCGAGGAGGCGATTTGGGTGTTGTATTGTAAACTGATGTCGGTGTACTTGGCGTAGCAGGCGCGGTTTCTCATGTCCCAGCAGAATATATCTTGGCCGTCTGCAAAAATTACGTAACAATTAAAAACTTGTTCATTTTTATTTGAGAATTAAATAAAAAAAGGGTTTGTTTGGATTTCATTTAACCAGTTTGCATACCTCCAACTGACAACATTTTTGACCCATCCGCATTAAATGTCACAGAATTTGCTTCCCCATTCTGCTTCAAAGTCGTTATAACCTCCTTAGTTCTGCTGGAATATAAATAAATGTCTCCGTGATGACCTAAGGCGACCAATACTTGTCCGTCTGGGCTGGGATATAGTTTCTGCAATTAAAAGTTATTTAAATACTTTAAGAGCATGGCTGACTTTGACATTTGAGAGAAGAAACAGTTCAATTTAATTTAGAATTTATATTTTACCCGAATAGTCTCCCTAGAATTATTTGAACAAGGTCTAGTCTTCTTTATGTCGCCAGTGTTCATATCATAAGTATAAAAATGATTGAAGAGCCCAGAGGAGATGTAAAATTCATTTCCGGATGAAGAAAAGGAGGCGTTTCTGATTTCGAATTTGTCGAAGGTTACGCTCTGATGGAGGGGATTCTTATTTCCATCGACGGTGTATATCCCAACAGTATTCGAGTTTCCAGCGACAATAGCCAAATTACGAGTAGGATGGAAATCAATACATCTAATTAGTCGTCCTTCTTCCCTTCCAGATGCATTCAAATCTACGACACGAAATATCTCGAAGTTTCCTTTGGCCAAGGGCTTATCTTCGGAGGAATCAAGAATGTCGTCATCTTCTCCATCAGAATTTGCCTAAAAATAAAAAAGTTTTGAATTAAAAGCTAAATATTATTATTATTTATGCAAGTTGAGCTTCATTCTGTATGTTAAAATTATACAGCCGAATTACCTTCTTCCTTCCCAAAACTCTATCCAAATTAGCCCACTTTGGAGTCTGTCCAAACGCCAAATTGAAGGTATCCTGTAATCTCTCTTCATATCTGGCATTGGGTTTAGCGTCTAAATTAACTCTTCGACTTTTCACACCTTGTTCATCCCTGTAAAGAAATTAAGTTACATAATTAGAGCAAATCTCACCGGTATAACAAGTAAAATGCAATTAAATATATTTTCTACTATTCTTAATTGTGTTTTTCTTTGATTTTAAAATGCAAAAACTTACAAGAGGTCATCATCGGAGTCATACCAAGCTGGAACCAGCTTTTTATTGCTGACCCCCTTTGGAACGGGTCTCTTTTGAACTTCTTCACCTTCCTCTAAACTTTCAGCGTCACTTTCCATGTCTACGTCACTGTTTTCCGGTGAGCTAGTACCACCAGCCATAGTTTAATGTGTTTGATTTTAACTGAACTGTTACAGTTAAGTTGTTAACTGAACTGAAAGCACGAACGAAACTGAACAACTACCAACTGTGAAATAACTACAAACAAGAATTTAATTATAGAGTTTTATAAAATTTTTAAATTTACAATTGTTTTAAACGAAAACAAACAAATCTTATTTTTTAATTAAGGTAGTAAAATATAACGGCATTTCCAAGATTTTAAACTTTAATTGTGTTTATTATTGTTCACCTTTTTAAGTTCACTTTGTATTTTTGCTCTCGAAGAAATTCACACAAACAAAACCAAAAAGTAGTGTAAATGCAAAAATGCACGTGTTTATACCACTTTTTGCATTTTTACCAAGTTTGGCATAGAAGAACTGATGTTATACTCCCACCATCTAAAATGGGCAATGTGAAAAGATTAAGCATGTATCAAAGATAATCTGAAATCTGAAGGCACGACCCATCTGTAATTACAAAGCTCACCAAAATAGGGCTTGATAAAATATCGCTGTCAAATCCAACAAAAGCTATACAATACAATGTAAATGGAATCGGAAGAAAAGTAAAAGCTTTTTACTCCAGTCCAGCTCACTGCTAAATAATTTTCAGTTTCAAATAATATGTATCTAATTGAAAGTTTAAAAAAGTTTAAAAGTTTAGAAAGTACTTAAACTTAAATCTTTTGATGAGGTTTTTTTGTTTGGACAAAATAAAAAAAGCTTTTCAAGATAAGATAAGATAATTATAATCTAGTGGTTGTAGTGGTGAGAGTCAATGATGACAGTTAACTGTTAATGAAAAAACTGGGCTTTCGTATAAAAATAAAAAATGATTTAAAACAAAGCATTTCATCAATTCATAAACTATAAACATTTACAAGGTACATATCTATGTTTTTATTCCTTTAAATACACAATCTGACGACTGACGTGGTGACGGACGGGGCATTATAAGATTTTTGATTTTATCTGCTTGCTTTTATAATGATAATATTTAAAATTGTAACAGTTGAATTCAATCCGAATTTCATGTTGATTAATGATTATACGTACGTAGAAGCAAAATGGTAAAAGCATGTTCACATCCATATGAAATCGAATCGATTACTTTGTCATTCATATAATAATCTTTTTTACCTTTACCATACCCAAGCTCAATAAGCTTCTAGTCCAAGACTCACTAACAGACGCCGCCGGTGATCTTTGGAACATTCGTCTTGTGGCAAACTGGAAATGGAACATCATTATTCACTCAATTTCTACACGTTACGTACGGTACAATATCCTTCAAGCTAAACCCACGAGTCTACGAATATTATGTACTTCCATTTATTTTTACTTTCAGTTCAGTTCAGTTCTTTGGACTTTTAATGGAAAAATACCCATCACGCAAAAGAATCAATTTAGAAAAAGCTCTCGTGCACGAAAAAAAATTGCTCATTGCTGTTCAACTCAACGGGATTAATAAAAGAGTTACTCTCATATTCTACTCTATAGTATGCCATCTATCTTTAAGCATCTAACAAAAAGTAAATAATATCAGGATCAAAACCTTCAGTCCGTACTTCGTACGCGAATTGGACAAAAAATGATCAACTGCCAATTTTTTGGCATGGCATTATTATCCTCCCCTCTCATATCATATCATTTATAATATCATATCATATCATATTATTTTTTTTCTAGTCATTCACTAAACTAAGCCAAGCTAGAGCAAGAAAAAAATTTGGAGAAGGAAATTGCAAAGCCATGCAGCTCCATTGTTGTTTTCCCGTCCCCTATTAAATCTTTTTTCCCTACCCAAAAGCAAAAGCATTTTCAACAACGCGAAAAAAAAGGAAAAAGAAAAGGATTTGGCATGCTAAATGAATAAAGGAAAACAGCGGAGAAGCTTCTCTCCTGTTTTTCCAGCATAGAAGGAAAGGAGGGAGAGAATCCAGAGAACCGTTGCGTTTTGCATTGCTTGAAATACTTAACGTAAGCGAGCGCCTTTCCCTTCCGCTCTGCACTCTGTTCCTCCTGTTCTACTTCTCCTTCCTTATCATATCAAGCAATTGCTTGCTTCAGCTTCTGCTTGGCTCAATACAGGATGGAATGACTACCTAAAAAGCAAGCAAAACGAGTAAATTTAAAAACCCAACCGTTTTTTCCACAGGAGAAAGGAGGAAAAAACTCCAGCTGAAGCTTAAACCGCTGCTGCTACTCCATTTTATACTTACTCACTTAAGTAATATCCTTTCCAATTCCGATCCCTCATTCATGATGATGATAGAAAAAGGAAAGGAATTGTAGGGAAAAGCTACATAAAACTAAAAGCTGAACCTGGATGTGGATGTGTTTAATACATTACATTCATCCAAGACCAAATACATAGTTTCTCTGCTATTCAGTATTCTCATTCTGGAGTGGAGTATTCTTTTCTCTGGTGAGTCATCTGAGCTGAGCGCACTCAAAGACCCATTCCATTATCAAAGGAATTCTTTTTTGGTATTGTCTTTTTCTTCTCTTCTTTCTCTTTTCTCCTTTTCTCCTTTTTGGATCACTCACAATACACATGAGAGTGAGGGAGAGAGAAAGTCCTTCGGCTTCGTCGGCATATGAGATGACTCAAACTTAAATCATATGACGAATTTTTTTCCATTCCAGTTTTGCTCTTGCTGCTTTGCAGTAGTGTGAAAGTAGGAAAGTGGGAAAAATATTGTATCAGCAGTAGAGAAAAAAATTCTGCTTTGAATTGAATCCAATTCCTTTCTTCTCCTTTGTGTGTGTCTATATTGTACAATTGTGAATGTGTTTGTGTGTGTGGAATGGAATAAAATGCTTAATACTTTGCAGTAGTGGAAGAAGGACGAGAAGAGAAAGTAAAGTAAAAGATTTTCTTTCTCATGTGATGTTATGTGAAATCTGCGAGGACATGATAGAAAACTGTGACTCTGAAGATATCCGACTTTAGTTCCATTTTAGTTCCATTCTGAAGAAGGAGCACTTCGGGAGATCATATCCTGTCTTGAGAATGAGTGTTCGTGCAAAGGAGGAGGTGGAGTTGCAGTTGGTCGACGTGGCCAGCAAAAAATTTCTACATTTTGGGAAATTCTGTTGAAAAGTTTATTAACACAAAATAGTGAAAAAGGTAAAACAAAAAGCTTTTCCAGGTTTGGTTTACCTACAAAGACAAATTTTGTGGATAAAAAACATTTTACTTTTACTTTGCTGAGGTTTCCGCTACTGATAAATAAACGTGAAGAGTGTATTGATCCAAAAATCGCCATTTTAAGTAACGTGACTGAACTAATTTAATAAATCTGTGTAAAAAAAGGATAGGGAGAAGGAGAGGAAGGCTAATCTTGTTTCTGGATGGATATTGGTTGGGCGAATCTTCCTGCCTACACAGAAATTAGTATTGTGCAAGGCGGTGCGTGGTGGGATATGGAATATGGATTTTTTCCCTATAGCTAATCATCATTATCTGTAAGAACGAATTGTGCATAACCTTGCAAGTTGCAAAATTTACAATAATGTGATTAATTCTCGTAAAAATAGAAAGAAGACTGCAACAAAACATGCTAATCTATAACTATTTTTTGTGAGTATATAAGTAGGCTTCATTAATTTAATTTTTGTATGCAAATGCAAACGCGCGTAGCCACAAAGTTTTATTGTAGGAAAATTGGTTGGATTCTATCAAAAGATACAAATCGGGCACGGCGGGATATTAATATTTTTACAGGGTTTATGTTAATGATCCTATCCTACCCTACTCCCACAAAATAATGAATCATTTCGAGGTCTTCTGCTTCGAAGCCTACCTCAAAGCAATTTATTTTTAATGAAGGGAGAAAATGCTTAGGAGCTCCTGCGTTCTTCTGTGGGATGGGAATTTCACTGGGGTGAAGTGGGCAACCTTGAAATCTTAAAATTACCTACTGTTGTAGATCATCACCATTATTCATTGGAAATTGTAGCATCTGCTATGTTTCTGCCACTGCTGCTCTATCACGTATTCTATGACTTCAAAGCTGCTTTGGTTGGGAAGAGTTGAGAAAGTTGATCCCATTTCCGTTTTTTGATGAATAAAGTTAGTTTGAAAGTGCGCTCGTGTTTCGTCAATGAAATATACTTGCAACAGGACAATACTTGCTGTGAGATAGGAGAAGCAACTTGCTTAAGCTTGCTTAGTGGAATAAACAAAAATAAATCCAAAAGCAGGACAATTTTTCTTTAAAAGTAGGTCACCGTCACACGTCAACGCAACGGGTCGAGGAATACCTACTTACTTTCACTTAAAACGAAAATCAGCAGCAGCGAAAGCAAAGCAAAGCAAAAGTGCGAAAGACTTTCTTTTAGATAAACGAAAGAAGAAGTTGGGAAATTGGAAGAAAAGCTTTTTTGAGTTCGAACGTTCGAAGAGAGGAAGGAAGAGAGCGATTGAGAGGGAATCCTGAAGAGGAAGTAGTGGAGAGTCCACTTCTCTTTTTGAGAGTAAGTGTGAAAAGCTGTTAAGGCTATTGTGCGTGTTGCTTGTGAGCTTAGCCATTTGAAGAAGTAAACCAAAATGTCCTACAAAGGAAGACCGGTATTCATCACCGGATGTGATGATGATGACGACGTAAGTACTCGTTTTAAAAATTGTTGCTTGCAAGTAACACAGATAAATCCGGATCAAATAAGTAATTGCTTCTATTATGATAAATAAGAAAAAAAACAACAGTGCTGATTAATCTTAATTGATTAGGTATATTCTATTAAAATCTTATAAATCTTAACTTTACAAAAGCATTCGAGCATTCGTTTTTTGAAAATCATAAATGGTATTTTGTTCGTGTAATTTACAATCTGACAACCTTTTCTACTACTGTTACCAATCTACTTCTCATTTACAGGAATAAACTAATTTATAATTGAATTTTAATCTCTTCGCTGATTCTTTAATACGTATTAGACTCAACATGGGAGCATCCGTTTTAAATGCTAATTCAATATTCTACTCGGCTTTAGTTTTGTGTGTTCGTATCGTAATATTAAAAACCGTAATAAAAGTTTCTCTCTGGACGGTGCGGTGCGAGGTGTGCGAAAAATTGATGCAAGAATTATGAATTATCCTTTGATGCTTGCTTAATGCCTACAATATTTTGTTTGCACATTTTGCACTCATTTTAAGCTTAGATCGATATGGAATTAGATGTCCAAAATTTCATGTTATATGCAGTAGTATATTAATGTCGTTATTCTCCTCGCGAAATCATTAAGCAGCCGTATAGATCAAATTTATTTCTTACTTTATTCAATAATAATTCCTTACAAAACTAACTTTTGTCAATTGCAATCAAAACGAATGTTACAGGTGCTCAATTCTGAAGTCTGATCTTCCATTTGCAAAGAAAGACAATTGCAGAGAAGAGAAAAAAATGAAAGAAAACAATTTTTATAGTTTTGTTTGGCATACACATCAATACGCTTGTGCATACATGAATAAAAAGGAAATGAAAACCTTTCACCTGTTTACCGTTCAGCTCATTTTTGGTGAACTGATATGGTGTGAGCTGTGAGCTCAGAAGCCGATGTTATTGATCTAACTAAACTACTATAACTGGAAGGAGACTATTCAAATAGATCTGGAAACGAAGCGCCACTTCATACTCCATTCCATTCTTTTTAATATATTATGTTGCTTTCTTTCGCAGGCAAAAGCTGCCAAAAACAGCAAACGTAACGTAGGTAGATGACAAGGCTAAACATTTATTCTGGCATTTCACTTGCTGATTCTTCGCAATAATGTTGCAATGTTTCTCTTTAGTCAGGTTGCAAAATATTTAGCTCTTTACCTTAAAGCGTAGGCAGTTTTGTAGTTACGTTACGTTACATCCCAACAGGATTTTGTTCATAATATGCGTGTTTAGCAAATCGCACTGTAATTTTACCAAAAATGTAACCTAGTTCGTTCCCTTGGGCTTCATTACGAAATCAGGTAAAGGGAAATTAGAGCGAAGGTAGGCTCAGTAGTGCAGTGGTTAGCTTTAGTTTCCGGCGAGTAGGGTTTTGAGTTCCATTAACTTTCTTTGCCTTCAGCTTTAGGTAAGTCAAGTCAACATTATGGTTTTTTAAACCAAACTCCATAATTTTTAATTTGGGAAAGCAATTTAATATTTCATAATTGCCTGGAACTAGAAACAGAATCCCCACTGAATTTTTTGGAAGAAGAAAAGAAAAGGCTCATTTATTTCAATTCGAAATTCAAAGTACAAAAAAAGACATCATACAAAAATAATGTTCTCGCTCTGGTTATTTTGTTGACTTTCTCTTAAGCTATCCGGCTTTACTCCGCCTCGCAAAATATGTGGTTTGGTGTTCAAAACAACTTTGTTTTTTAAGGATAAATTAGGTATTATGTTGTATGTATGTTAAAAATGATGATATGATGAATAAAATGTTATCCCAGAAGGAAATGTTAAACGAGCTACTTAACAAGAGTAAAGGATGTCATCTGTGCATGTCACGAAAAGTAAAAGTCTTGTTGGTTAATTACCCGTAGTAATATATATAAGTCAGCCATTTATACTCATTTCTTCTTGCTATCTTCATTCATCTTCTGGGACAAAATGTTAGCAAGACAGAGACAGAAGGAGCAACGCAGCAGCGGCAGAATCGTCGTCGGATTTCCTGGTTTTTGGTTTGTAGTAAGTTCTTTTTAGTCTGATAATGCGTCGTATGTAGTGAAAGTAGGTCAAGTACTACTTTACTTTACTCGTGTTACAGGAAACCGCCGAGACTCTTCCAAGAAAACCGTAATTTCCACTTTAATAATGAGCGTTTTTAGTATTATAGGGCCGCCTGGAGACGATCGATCAACATAATAATAAAAAAATAAGATGCTCACATTGAAAATCAACAAAACGAAATTTTATACTTTATATATTAGAAGAAAATCTCGGCTCATTTCCTGCACGAGGAACCTAATAACATAATTTTGGGAAAGAAGTTAATAAACTGAGATGATGGCAATGGCAATGCTACTTTCCGGTACTTGAAGAAGAGGAGGACAAGACAAAACAACTAAAAGAAGAAGTTTTAAAAAAGCAATGGTTCTGGTTTTTAATGTAAAGTACATGGAACTGTTTAATTTTACTGATGAGCAGTTATAGTGGTCGATGGATCTGTAATAATTCCAAGTTAAGTCTGAATCGTAAATTTCTTTCGGCTTTTTACTCAATACCAATAGTAGGCCAAATGGTCAATCAAATTCTTTTAAAATCCAGCCAATCCGATCATCAAAAAGGAAATTTTAAATGAACAAGTATTTTTATGGAAACGTTTTTGCTACATTTTCATCTCTTCAGTTTTCTAAATTGCCGTAAATGACTTAGGTACTCGACAATATTTTGATGAAATGGTACGAATTACAAACCAAACTAAATAACGGACATGAAAGTTATTATTCCAAGACGTTCAAACTATCGTTTTATCTTTAATTTGCGTCAATAATCTAAATAGTACAATCTAATGACAACATCTAAAAAAAATCTTTCGACGTGTCTCTCAAACTCAGCCATATACTATCTCACATGAGTGAATTCTGATGTGTGTTTCATCATGAAATAAATTGAATGCGACGGTTGTGGAGACAGAGAGTAACATACAAATAGCGAGTGAATACCTAACGACTAACGACTTTCTGGAATTTAGCACATAATTCATTAATATGGATTAGAAGCAGCAGCAGCAGCTTTTAACTTTTTAGTGTGTGGGGGAAAGTTAAAAGCTGAACGAGGTGTTTTGTTGTTTCGTTTCGTAATGTTTTTGATGGTGTTTGTCCTATTATTTTTCACTAGCTTTTTACTCTATTGTAGGTTTTGCTCCTGTTATTGTCAATATTGCTTTAATGGTTGTTGTGTATTCATTTATTGTGTTATTTTTTATGGATTTTCTCGAGTGAAATAATGATGATCGTTAGACTTGCAAATTATGTTCTAGAAAACTATTTCATGCATTGTTCTTCCTTCTAACGAGCAAAAGTGAATTCCTCCTCTTGTGTCAAAAATTGGTTTTAAAAGCTAAAAGCTGAACTGAAATGTTTTATGGATGCACGATAATAATGTAAAATGACGGAACAAAACAAAACCACCCTCACTTGCTCGCAATAAAAACGAGAGAGACAAGACAAGACAGTGACAACGAAACGACAACAGAAATTTGAGTGAAGTCAATTCAAGTCATGCAATATCCTTTTTATCATCTCATCGGTCTCATCATCATCATCAGCAGCAACAGCAGCAGCAAAACTAAACAGAAGAAAAAATTGGGTTGGAAATAGAGTAAAAGGAGTGAATGGAAAGAATGAAGTTTGTAGTTGTTCTGTTCTGTTCAATATTGATCAGTTTAGAGAAAAAGAGACAGAAAGAAAGGAAAAGTAATTTGATGATGATGATGATGATGTGCCTTTAAAAGTTATTACGTAAACAAGAGGGTCTAGCGTGGTAAGTACATCCGAGAAGGAGGAGGAGGAAGAGAGCGATGAAAATGGAAAACTATAGTTAACCGAGTAACCCAGTATTATTATTTGTTATTACCATTGCATAATATTTTTATGATGAGGATGATAATCGATTCCTGCCACGCAATCCATAATATGTGATGGAGAGAGACGAAGAAGCGTCGAGAAGATGTTGTTTTGCCAATGTTTATCTATCTGAATTTGCCATAATGATTTCGTTGACTTGACTTTTCTTGTTCTTTGGTGTGGAAAATGTTGTGAAGTTGATGAAAATGAAATTAGAAACCTTAGAAAAGTGGATCGTATTTTTTGTGGAGATAATTGATGTTGATGAAGTTGAAGATGAGGCGATGGCGTGATTGTTTCTTTTCTGAAACTGTTGGTTGTACTTTAGTAGGTGTGTTGTGTAATTCTGGCTCTTTTGGATTTTGGAAAAAGTAAGCTGCTTCAATAAAACAGTACGAGTACGAGTAGAAGAGTTCAAATGTTAAGAATGGGAAAGACATCATTAAATTTTATAATATTCGATATTTTTACTGACAAAAGGCTGGCAAGAAAACTGAAAGTTTTCATCGTGACGATGAAATAGTAACGAGTAGAAAATAAAATTTGTAAGTTATCTAATATGAATCAAGTGAAGATAGACTATCTTCTGGATAGTGAAGGAAAATGATTAGCAGTTGCATAATCGAATTATTAGCACAGCTCACATCGTGTGCGGGAAGGTAATGTAGAAAGACAAGATGAAAGGTGCAAGTTAAGATCTTTAGAAAATTAAAGTAATCAGTTATGTAAGCTAAGCATAGCCAGATACTTTGAAAAGTGGGATGTAAATAACGTGCTAATCCTACCCTACCTCAATGGTAACAACGCCAATGGCTAATTAAATATATTTTATTCTGCGTAACGTTTGATAGATACGTTGCAATCGTTGTTGACTGCCACCATAAAAAACAAACTTATATTAAACTATTTGTTTAAATTTGTCTGCAATATGCAAATGCGATGTTGAAATGGTAAACACTTTTTGCGTTTGCGTATAGCACATGAATAAATCTGCCCCAGTAATAAATTAAAAAATTTAAAAACAATCTTTACAGACACAATCCCCGCTTAATTATAATTATGGAACTTCTCTATCAATGAAAAATCAGAATGCCCCGCATTGAATCAAACAGCATAATTAAATGTGTTACTAAAACTCTCATGTTCGGAGGTCGACGGGCTCATTCATATTCATTCAATTTGTTCTTTGGCTTAAAAAATCTGTTGGGATAGCATGGCTTTGATATAAATGAGGCTGGCATAATATTGAAAACTGATTTAAGCTAAACTAATTCTGGTTTTATACTTTACTTTTATCCTAACCCATCACTCTCGTCTTTTGCGAAAACTCCAACCGGTGTCAATAAGAAAATGTCCGTGAGCAATACACCTGTGCGAGAATCACAGAATCACCCTCTGTTCACAAGTCAGTTGCGTAGTGTAGCCACTGCTGTGTTTTAAACAGAAGCAGTTTGCCTTTTGAATAAATTTTATTTCAAATTTGGAAGACGTCTTTGAATTTAATTTGGTTTGGCTTTTCAGTTTTATAGTAGCTGCAGCCAGCCAATCCATTTCTTTAATTGCAAAATTAAACTACTTTTTAACCTAAAATTCCCCGCTTCCAATTCTAAGTTTAGGTCACTACACACNTTTGGTTTGGCTTTTCAGTTTTATAGTAGCTGTAGCTGCAGCCAGCCAAGCCATTTCTTTAATTGCAAAATTAAACTACTTTTTAACCTAAAATTCCCCGCTTCCAATTCTAAGTTTAGGTCACTACACACCGACGCTTTTGATTTATTTTCAAAATATTAGTTACAAATTCATTAGTTTGATAAATTTTGGCTTGTAATGTTTGATCGATCTGCTGGTCATAATTGAATTAAAAATATAATTTTTATCCTGCGGCGGCATCCTATTTACGAACCGTTGATGGATACTCGTAGTTGATATCCTTGAATTTTAAAAAGGTTTTGTAAAGCAAAAAATAATTATGATTAACAATAATAACGGATCTTGTAAATTTCCAATATATTTTACTGCAAGGATGGGTCCTCACCTCAACTACAAAGTAGTGCATAAAAAACGAATTTGTAACTAGAAATGCATGTTCTTGGTGAAGTGAGGTTACATTATTTGTTCTATATAATACAAAAAAACATTAACATTTTTACTTAATAATTGGAATTTAATATTAGGTATGCTTACGAATAAAAGACTACGGTACATCTATTAATCGTGATACTCCTATTAATGTACATTTTTACAAAATGGCACTGACAACAATCAACGTCATTGTTGCGTGCTTATCTTTACCTAAACTCGTAATGTAATTGAAAGATTGATGCTCTACGCAGTAACTAACAATTAAGAGTTAATTAATCTCCTGTACTAATAATGATAAACTCATTTATCATTTTGCTTAATGCATCCTTCGCTATTAATTTCATTCATTAGAGCAACCAATATACCTAATATACTTAAGTGCGATGAGTCATACTTAAATACCTACACAGTTAAAAGCACTTCGTACTTTTTTTAATTTCTAAGTTTTTGAAGTTCCTATCTACTCATTATCACTTTCTTGGAAAGACGAAATATTTAATTTCTACGAATTACATGAAGGTCTGTTTTGTTTAAATTGTTTGTTGTTTGTTTATTAAATGATTAGCAAATATTTGAATCAAGAATCCCTTTCTAAAGCACAAAGCAGTTGACGTCAATCACTTGATCTAATAATTTTGAGCTGACTTTTCATTTCAGGGATGCATTATACTAAAAATTGGCCGTGATCTGCTGTGCTGAACTAAAGTTACTTAAAAAGAATTATTCAGAGTTCAGATCGACCATTTATGCAGATATGAATGACTTAAAAAATATCTCTATGCTTTGCATTAAGACATTTCTTCTTCATTTTCTTTTTCCATACGAGAAACTTGTCAATCAACTGCAACGCTTCAAAGAATAAAAAAGCAGCAATAAATATTTATGAAAAAAGAATTATAGTCCATTTAAAGCAGTTATCAACATCAAACAAGCTAGCAACACACCTTGCTCTAAAAATTGAAGGTAAAAAATTAAATCTTAAAAATGATTAGGTTTTTCTGCACCTGTTCGGTTATATTGCCAATTGTAAATTTGCTTTTGGGATGTTCTTTGTATTAAAAACTATTTTGACATGGTATATATATTACAAGAGTAAAAAAGAAAAGAGAGGTTTCAATGAGGATTTATTTTTACTACCGTCTCTGTTTTAGTTTTTTATCGTTTTACT
>JAHZNJ010001612.1:0-42956 GCA_027744475.1 Lepidocyrtus cf. sotoi NNG-2020 | reverse complement strand
GAATGCAATAGAGCACTTTCACTCTGTAAACTGTTTTACACGGAGTAAACCTCCCTCCCTATTGAATACGAATTTGGGGAGAATGTAAAAGTTTACACCGGGTAAAGTCTATTGAATTCCGCTACTGGAGAACGCTTTACGATACGACTACGAGCTCAGCTCAAGTTTTCCTGGAAAAGTTTAGCAATCTCAATGATGATGATGATGATATGATGATGAAAGAGTACTTTTGGCTTGCCAGATGTCCATACGATGAGACGAGTTAGCGATTTACATCAAATCCTCATTGCTGCTACCGCTGCTGTTACACATCTCATTTCACATTTCTCTATCTCTCTACTTCCGCTTCTTCTTCTTCTATTCCTTCCGTTTGGAAATTAAAGAGTATCTCAATAGGAATCACACATGGGTCCTTTCCTTCTGCTGCTATGCTGCTAGTACTGCGAAGAGAAGTATAAGAGATGAAGAAGAAATAAAGAAAATTACTTTCTAGTTAAGTCACAAATTGTGACAGGGAACATCAGTTGAACAACTGTTCACGTTCATCAGCTTTGACGTAGTAAAAGGAACTGAAAGACAAGACAAGGCTTGGTACATTTATATCGCTTTTCAGTTGAAGAATGCTGGCTGGCATTAATACTATTGCTTTCCATTTATGTTATCATCGCTCTGGCTCTCTTGTCTTTTTTTTGGAGTTTTTTCTTAGAGAGGAAATAGAGAGTGAAGGAGAATCTTTTTTCTTTTATTTACCTTTCGTCTTTACTTTGCGTAGCTAAACTTACTTGCAAACATACGTACTTACATCATATGACATATGTGCTTAAGAAGAAGAAGAAAGGAAAAGGAAAGGAAGTAAAATTGACATGGACTTCACTTCACTCTCTCGTTTTCTCCCTCTCTTTCACTTATTTTCCCACATACTGTCCAATCTCATGACACTTTTTTCCAATGGAGCTCTCACTCACCCTCACTCAATCAGTGGTGGTGAATGAATGACGACTGACGAGTTTACGATGAACGAATGAGTGAGCAAAATTTCACCGATTCTTTCTTCTTCTTATTCTACGTCTTTTCCTAAACTTCTTTCGTCTCCCTTTTCTAATAAAGGAAGGAAGTAAGCAGTGTTCATTTTCTCTTTTTCTTCTTGTTACAAAGAAGGAGGTACTTTGCAAACATTGCTTCATTCCAATCCATTCCTCCCTCCTTTCGTTTTCTTCTTCTTCTCCTTCACAGTTGAGCAACTTACATTGTTTAATGAATAATAGAAATAAAGCTTTTTCTCGTTCCTTTCCCTTCCGTTAGTCTCTTACTCTTCCTTTTCTCTTTTTATTTCACTTTATTTAAAAATGAGGAAGAAGGAAAATAAAGAAAAGGCCAATTCATTTCCTCGACTGTGAAGGAGAGTGAGAAGAGATTATGATTTCACTGACAAACTGAACTGTGAGCGGAGAAGGAAGGTGAAGCTGCCTCAGAGAGAAGTAGCGGGTATTTATTTTGACGGGATATTGTAGAAGGAAGGAAGACAAAAAATGATGTTTGCTTTTTTCTTCGTCTCTTCTCTTCCTTCATCTCTATTTTCTCCAGACATTTCTCCATTCTCTAGACGCTCTCCAAAAGAAATTTTCATCGTCAAGAAAACGAAACGATAGATAGATAGGAATGGAATTCGAATAAGTGCCGCTGCTGCTGCTGCGATGCTGCTCTCAAGAATAAATTTTTTTGTTCGAAGATTCGATTCTCTCATCTGGTGAGTGAGAATGGTTTCATTTTCAATCGTCGACAGACAAAGACAGAACAATTCTTCTTTCGACAACATCATCGTCGTTATCAACATCATGAGCAAATACCATACCATTTTTAGTGTAGGCGGTTATTCTTCTCCTATCTCTTCTGCTGTCCCTTCAATATTCTTCGGTTCTCTCAAACCAGCAGTTCAACGTTCTTTACTTTCCAATAAGAATAAGATATTCATCGTGATGTGATCGTGGGAGAAAGTTACTACAACATTCATCGATCTCCTCATTCTTTCTTCAGTCTTGAAATCTATAGTCACTCATTCCATTTTCCCATCACCAAAAACATTCCAAAATTTGTTCATTCATTTGTTTTCCTTTTGTGCAAAACTTTGAGTGCTTCTTCTTCTTTATAATACGGTTATGCTGAAACTCTCTGTGAGAAGACTACCATCACCATCATCATCATTACCAACTGTCGACATGAAGAAGAAGATGAAATCGTCCTTCGCGTTCCATTCGTTTTTTCTTCAACAACTTTTCTCCACTTTCCAATTCGCAATATATATCTATATGGAGAAAAATACCGAAAGAGCCAAAACCCTCTGTGAATTTCAAGATAAAACAGCAGAGTGAACAGAGAGTAATGATATTAAACAGAATTATTTCAATTTTCTCACTTCAGTAGCAAGGATTCACGCTTCTTGAAGTACGAGTCGTCGTCATCATCATAAGAAGAAGAAGAGCAGTCAGAGTCGCCTGCCATACCATCATCATTTCTACTAGGCGCGTCATCGTAAGTCATTTTTTTTGTTGAGTTGAGAGTTCAGAACGAGAACATTCTCTTAAAAAGTGAAAGTACTCGTCCGTCATCATTCCATCCTGTTTTTTTGTGAGTAGTTTTTTCTCACTCGTTTTGCATCTCGTCCTTCCTCCTTCAACTCAAGGATTATGTTTGGAGCTGATGACGACGATGATGTTGATGATGATGGTTATCAGCAGATCACAAGTATTTCGGGCTAATACTTAACAAGAACAAGAAAAAACAGTTATTTAGTGAATTGCGAGTGGAGTTGCAATTGCGAGTGAGTGTCTTCATCTTTTCCTTTTTTCCTCCTCTCTACTTTTTTATCAACTCTTTCTCACATCACATTAGACATACTCGTTACTGTTACTATTAAAAAGTCAATATTCCAAACTGGGAAAGAAAAAAGAAGAACATGTTTAGTTTAATCGTCTCACAGAGGAAGGAAGTTCTCTTCTTCCATTCCCCACTTGACTTCGACAAAAAGTTTTATTTTTACAAATAAAAAAAGAAAGAGCGAAAGAAGGAAAATAAAATAAATAAGGGAACAAGAAGAGCTCACAGCGTAGGCTTATATAACTTACATGACGATGACGATGACGACTATGTCGATGTTGATAAAAGAACATTTTTATTAGTTTTTCAAGCTCAAATACGGAGAATTCCTTCCCACATTACATCAGGGAAGATTAAAAGAATGTTAGTTTTGAAAGAGGGAGAAAGAGACAGAAAAGAGTCAACTTAAGTCAAGTTCCAGTCACACACACATTATTAAAATATTTATAAAAGCTCTCTATTGAAAAGCTGGCTCCCTTTCTTTTTCTCTAAAGAGTTTAGAATTTACAACACGAAAGTACTAATGCCAACTTAAGCCGATTCATCTTTCTCACAAAAGATGTTTTGTATTTTTAGTTCGTAGTCCACAACAATTTCATTTCTTATTGATTCACTAATATATAACGATTTCCTTACACAAAAGAGGAAAAAGGAGGGAGGAAGTTGATCTTCTTCGCTGAATATTTGCACGTAAAGGAAAATTTTTTTCCTTCCTTTTCCTTTTCTTCTTCCTTTCCTACAAAAAATCGTGTCGTGTCGTGTGTTTGTCAAGCAAGAGAGAGAAAGAGAAAAATTGTTCTTCGTTCACATTTTCGTTTCCTCACATCAGAGTTTTATAAATTTTTAAAATACACAAAGAAAAATCCACTAAAAACTTATTCAATTGCTTCTCTTTTTTTCTTCCTCTTACCTTTCTCTCTCTCTCTCTCTCTCTCTCTGTCTCAGTCAATAATATATTGACTTTTACTTTACTTCAAATCTGAGCTGAAAGAATAAGCTACAGAAGCTAAACTTTGTTAAGCTGCATATAAGTATGCGAATTATCCTATATTTGTCCTCTTTTGCAACGACGAGAGTGAGTGAGTGAGTGGAATTCACTTTGTTGCAAGAGATGCTTTTTGAACAAGCATTTCTCTTTTTGTAAATCTTATTTTCTTTCGTAAAAGCAAAATAAAGGATGCGGGAGAGTATCAGAGTACCATTATTTATATTATCATACCAGGAAAATAATCCTATTTTGTCAAAAAGCCATTATTTTTTTATAATGCTAGCTTATATAATGTTATGTAATACGCACAACAAACAATTTAGTAAAAATCTTTTTCTTTCTTTTCTTCTTTGCTCTTCTTTTTATTTTTATTTAAACATTTTTCCATCATCAAAAGAAAGAGGAGTTCCCAAGATGGGAAATAAAAAAACGTTGAGCAATGGAAAATGGAAACCATGAAGGAGAAGAACAAGAAGGAGGAAGGTCTCAATTTCACAAGAGAGATATTAGTTACGTGCCAATGCAACAATGCCAAGCCAAGAAGCGACTAATAAAAAGGGGAAAGACGAAAGACCGCATAAATAACACGACGATGCGATGGCGAGAAAAAAAACTTTGCTCACAGGTCCTTTTTATAAAAGATAAACCAAACCAAAGTATTTTTTCCTTTTCCTCATCCATTTAAAAAGATATAAATATGAAATGAGCAAAACCAGCGTGCAAGAAATGGGGAAAGGGTTAGGCCAAGAAAAAGGTAGGCGGAAACCAGCAACCGAGATCCTGATTTCAGAAGCAGCAGCAGAAGAAGCAGCACCAGCTTCTTTCTTCAACCATTCCATCATGTATTAGGGCAATGGCAACGGTAACGGCAGTCGCAATGGAAATGGCAGCAGCATCTCTATTCTTTTTTCCCACATACGCTTTTAAAGGAAGGTAAGGGAAAAGATGGTTTCAGTCTCCAAAGGGAAGTTGGTTGGTGAGGAAGGGAAGCTGCTTTTGAGTGAAAGTAAACTTATGTACGTACGTTTAGTTAGAAAGTGTGGTGCGTGAGTGACTGACTCCCTTTACGTTTTTCTAGAACTGGGTTGAAGTTGAACACGCTTTTTCTTGCCTGGCCTGGGCTTTGGGCCAAGAAGTGAAGCAGAAGAAGAGGGAAAACAGTTTCATCTTTAGCCCCCTTTTTTTTCTTTGGGAAAGATACTATGGTTTGGTTAAAGTCACGACTTTTGGACCACCAAACGTGACACGTATTGTCAGAGGAGTAATCCTTATTTAATTTCTGAGATGTGGTGGTGGTGGTGGTGGAAGGCTTTCGGGGCTATTGAGGAAGTGAAGAAGGTGCTGTAGTAGTAGTTAGTGTATAGTGGTGGTAATAAAAGCTGGAAGAAAGCCTTTCTCCTTGTCTTGAAGGATTTTTCATTCGATTCGAAGCATCCCACCTTTAGGCTGTCTAGAGATTAAGAAGAATTCACTCCCTCCCAGCCAGGAAAAAAAAGTGTGAAGGATATTATTGGAAAAGTGACAAATTGACAGGAGAGCATAAAGTAAGCCCTTTCACTACTAATACCACACTACTGTTACTGGTTCTTAGCGTGCAAATTGCTTTTCTTTCAGGAAGTATTATATTTTTGGCTAAAAATAAAATGTGCTATGCTATATATGGCTGTGTAATAATAATAATAATAATAAGTGTTGAGCTGATACTACTACAACCACTGACATTGCTATTCAGTCTATCCTGATAAAAACTAAAGCCTCTTTCTACACAGCTTAACACCCAATTTCTATTCAGGATCACGAGCGCGAACAAGATGAGACTTGCAATTAAACTGGGAAAAAAGTCGTTTGCAATTTGTAAGATTGAAAGTTTGCTGAGAAGGGAAACGGATGTATAAAGAACCCACATCATTTTCTTTTAAAAAGAAAAAAAAGAAAAAACAAAGAAAACTCATTTTCTTATATTTTTATAATGATCTGGAAAATGAAGAAAAAAAAAGAAAAAAAGTTTCAAACTTTTTTCATTTTCCTTACATTTTCTACTACTTTACAGACTAAAGAAGAATGTATGTATGTTTTGTAGGTGTTAGATAGACAAATTACTTCGTCTACCTAAGCCATGTTATCCTTATTAGAATAATTATGGAACTGCACCTTTTATTCAAACACAAGGATCTGTTGAGAGTATTACTATATGGAAATTATAGTAATACTCTCGGACTAAAGAAGAAGATAGATTATGAATGAATGAAAAGAAGCTCATTTCTATTTGACAAAAGTCGTGTTCATCCTCCAACATTTTTTTTAATATTCATGGGAGAAAGAGGAGCAAAAATGATAGAGAAAGGAAGCTAGAACGAATAAAATGGAACATGGCATCAAGGCTTTTCTTGAGCTTGAGTTGAATGAATATTCCGTAAAAATGAAAATGAGTTTTGAATTGAAGACTTTTCTTTTGTGAGTGAAGGAAACAAGAGAGGAAGCGGAAACATGTTTCATAAATGGGTTTAGAACAACCTATTTGCATGAACATAAACTGCTTGTTTTTATTTAAAGCTTTTCTTTTTACCAGGAAGGAAAAAAACTTTTCGTAACCTTTCTCCACATTCTCATCATCATCATTTCCATCTCCTGAAAAAACTTTTTTGTCATTTGCATAAAGAATGGGGAATAAAAAAATGGAAAAAGAAAATTATGTTTTTATTTGTTTATGTTTGTTTACGTATCGTAGAAGTAAAGCGGAGTTATAGTGGCAGTAGTACCTTAACTTTAGTTAATTAACGACAAGTGCTTTTCAGTCCTCGAGCATTTTTATTCCCTGAAGCTCACTTCTTCAAGCAACGACTGAGTCATCATCATTATCATCATATAATCGACGTCAATTTTGTTAAGTAGTTGTTTTGAATGTAAGGCAAACAGTTTGCAACAAGTTTTGAATGTTTTTTTATTTTTGAAAAAAAGGTTAAACTTTTTGTACAGGAGCAGCAGCTCAGCCATTTTCTGTTTTTTATTTAGAAGAAGTAAAAAGTTTATTTTTCAAGAGAAGAGAAGAGATTCACCTTTTCAGCTATTCAGCATTTTTCCTTTCCTTTCATCCTTTTCTTCCTCCTTCCACTTAAATTCGATTTTACGAATATTTTACAGGTGAAAAGTTTGTTCCGCTGGGGAAGCTTTGAGTTGAGTGGATGTAGAAGAATCTGTTTTGGAAAGCGGAAGACGAAGAAGAAACGAAGAGGAGGTAGAAGAGCTCCCAAAGGTAGTCTCATCCTCCTAATCATCATCATTGTAAGGCAAGGCAAAGCAACACTTTACAAACCGGATTCAAAAACTTCCTTCGAAACTCTCAACAGGGTTCTTCTGGTTTCTTCCCTAAAGACCCGAAGAACAAGCAAGCAGAACATCTCCCCCGTCTCCGCTCAAACCATGAAGAGCTCTAACAATCTTCCATAATCAACTAAGCAAGCATCCTGCAGCAGCACACAAGTAAATATAATATTCTTCATCTTCCATTTCCTCCCATTTCATATCCCTTCCATTCTACCACTTCGAAAGCGCTGCTGCTGTTGCGGTGTAATAATAAAAATGAAAAGCTTTTACTTTTCCTTTTCTTCCACCTACTGCTGCGTAAGTATAATCAACAAAGAGAAAGAGACGAACACAAGTGAAAGTTCTCCAGCTGCAATTTAAGTCAGAAAGTTACAACGGCAATGGTAACGGCTGCTGATGTTTCCTCCAATTCAGCAGTAGCAGCAGCAGTTAAAGTCTTCCTAGGACAACATCATTATCATTAATCCAGAAAATCTCATTCAGTTCAGGAGAAGAGAAGCATTTGTTGCCGTTTGTTTGCTTCTCCTTCCATTCCATTCTATTCTATTCGTTCTTCAAACCAAACCACACACAGTAACTGTTTCTTTTTTTGGAACGGCAGCAGCAGCAGCAGTGGTGGTAGGGAACTGGGGGATTAAAAAGATGACAAATTGTAGACAGAAGCCACAAAATCTACCGATATTTCAACCGCGGAGAGGTATCTAAAATAGGATCTTCTGTAAAAAAAATTGGTATTGGTATTGCTTCGTTCCGTTGTTGGCTGCTGTTGTAGACACTACTGCTGCAGCGCTGCTGCTGTTAAATATTAATAATAATACGCCAATATATCATAAAAAGAAGTACTGAGATAAGCGAAAATTCTTATTTCCTTCACATAATATTTTGCTTCGCTTCACACGCTCTCATGAGCAATTTTATTAGGAAAGAAAGAAGGAAAAGTGCTGAAGTGTTCGTGGTTGGTGGTGATCTGCTGAAGCGAGAAGAAGAAAAGGAGAAAGAAAAACGAAAATATTATTTTTTGTAAGCGCAAGTCGAACGTCGAACACCATCTTGCTCGTAAGCCTTATGTGAGAAGGGATAAAAATTAGATGGATGGAAGAGAGATTCCTTTTTGTTATCTTTTCGTTCTTATCTTAAATCACACTCACGCCAAAACTAAGAAAGAAAGCTACTGCAAGCAAGCTACTGATGAAGAAATATCAAGCGACCACAATTGAAAAGTTGAAATAAGGAAAAAGGAAAATATATATGAGGGAGGAAACCAAAGGAAACTGCTTTGGAGGTAGATGAATAAATATCTTGGCTTGTTATTTGCATTTGAATTGAATAAATTGGAGAAAGTGGTTCCCAATTAAAACCAGAATTGAGAAACGAAGAAGAAGAAAAAAAAGAAGAGGGAACTCACTTTTGTAGACTTTCGTTCGTAATCTTTGCTTTTCCCCCTCGTCGCTTAAAGAACTACGACTATAATCGCTTAAGTAATCAAAATTTTTAACTCGAAGTGGAAAGGAAACTTCATGAAGAATAATAAAACTAGCAGAAAATGGGAAGAAACTTTTTAAAAAGCCCACACGTGTAGCGTAACATGGTAATGGGAAGAATTGGCAAAATGTGCAAAAATGGATAAAATTGGGAAGACTAGACCAGCATAAAGTATTCCTCTGAGAAAGTAGTGAGTAAGTGAAGTGAGTGAATGTGTGAGGGAAGTACATACAACAGAATAGCGTGCATTTTCGTGCTGTGTATACATACTCGTATGTATGTAAGATATCTCTATGCATGCACATCCTCCTCTTCCTCCACTCCATTAAATTTGATGAGATCGTTTCGTGATTGTGAATTTCCATCTTCACTTCCTCTCTTTTTTTACTGATGTGATGATGATCATGATCATGATGATGATGATGATCATGATGATGGTGATTCCCATTCTTAAAAAAATATTCCAACTTTTTCGCCAACTCAGGCCCAGTCTATGTAGAAAAGCAGAGAATAGGCACGTTTTCCTTTTTAGGAGTTCAGTCATGCGACAGAACAGGTACCCTTCTTATTCATCGTCCTCGTCAGTGCAATGATCTAGCTATTAAAAAAGCTGTCCGCATAGTAGCTCCCCAAAAATAAAAATTGGTTTTGTGTGTATTGTGGTGTTGAGTTGAGTTGAGTACCCCTGTCGTCCCTGTCGACTCACAATCAGTTTCAGTTGTTCAAAAGACTCGTTTGCAGTAGCAGAATAGCACCAACAGCAACAGCAGAAGACTTTCTCTCTGGCAGGCAGGCAAGCAAGCAAGAAGGAAACGCTGAAGAGCGGAAGAATATAATGGGAGAGGGAAAATGACATAATATGATATATGATGATGACGGTTTTGGCTTGAGTGGTGCTGGTAGAAAGGAAACGATCTGCTGATGCTGTTGGGTTTTTGGCTTTGGCTTCTTCGTCTTCCGCTTCCTCTGATGATGTAGATGATGTCAAGTCAAGCAAAAAACGAGCCATTTCTTAATAAGGAAGCGGTTCTACTACTCTACTTTCCTACTCATTACTAGCTACTCAACAAGCCACTCGTCGTTTAATTTTGCCTCGATTATGAGAGTTTAAATGAGAGTGATTAAATAACCGAGCGAGGCGGGGGAAGAAAGAGTAAAATGAGGAGTTAATTTGCGACTCGGGAAAAGCCCGTATCGTGTGTGTAACTTAATAAGTAATTATATATTATAACGAAGTGCATGAAGGAAAGCAAAGAAAAAATTGAAGTCAAGGAGTTCCTTACAAGCTCTACTTAAGCACGTTCTAAATCTAAACGACAAATACCTAATTTCCCTTTAAAAGATAACTTTTGCCCCTTTTTCTCCTTGTTTTTCTTAAGCCTAAGGACACTCGTACTTACTTTCGCAATCGTTTTCTTAAGTTTTTGTAATCTCCTTTGCCAATTCTTTCTTCCCGTCGTGCACTCGTGATGTTAGAAATTATGTGAAGTGGATAATCATGTAGCACTTGCAAAAGCATAAGAAAAACGCTCTTTCTTAAAGTAAAGACTAAAACATTATAAAGAAAATTCTCTTCAATTTTCTTCTCTCTTTTGCTACTTCTTCTTCTCCACTTTTTTTTCTTCAGGGGGCGTAAGAAGAAAGAAAACAGGCAGAAGAGGTAAGTTTCTTGGCAGAGGAGAATAGAGTGTGAATGTATAAGATGATCTCCTCCTAAAAAATCACGACTTATTCGTGTGTATATTTTACGTGACGAGATTAATTTCCGTGATAAAAACAGGAGAAACGAAAGAAAGAACACCAACCAACTTTCTCTTTTGTAATTGACCAAGAAAGCATTACAAAAAGAAAGCACCGGGAGCACCAAAAACCTGTTCTAAAAAGAAAACGTTTGTTTGAAAGTGCGAGTGAAAGCGGAAAGGTGAGAGAAGAGAGAGAGAGAGCTAGAGAAGAAAAAAGATTTTATTTCCAGATTGGCTCTCTCCCTCTCTCGCTCTCTTCAGTTCTCGCCCTTTCCCATCTCATTCTATAAACATTTTCTTTTATCTACACTCCTTCGCTACCTTCTCTCTCCTTTTTGATTCTGGAAGATGAGGCAGGGAAGCTCAGGAGCAAGAGAAACAGATAAAAAAGGATTTTTATGTAGACACGTGCTCCAGGTTGCATGCATATGTCGTTTCATGATCATCGTGATCATCATCATCACCATCACCATCTTTACGATTACCATTTACTATTCGCATTCTCCATCATCATTTCCATTTTTGCTTATGAATAGCCATTCATTATCATCATAAAAGAGGCTAGATCTTTTTCCTTTTCACATATCATCATTCTTCATCTTTCACTTTCATCATCATCGTAAGAAAATCTACCTACCTTTCTCCTTCCATTACAGACCAAACTACTACAATCACAAGGAAAATCTTATTACGTAAGAAAAGAAGATAAAAGACCAGTGAAAAGTGGTAAAAAGCTTATGATACAAGAGTCGCCAGCAGCAGCACAAGGGTTATCCTATCCTATCCCAACCCAAGTTTCCTAACGTAAAGTGGAAAAGATTATCAGGATCAAAAGAGGAGATTAAAATGTGAAAAGTGTAGTCTACCCCTGCCTGACTGTCATTTCTCTCTCCTTCTTTTTCTGTACGAAAGTGTTGCGTTGCCGTTGTGTGTGCAAAAGCAAAGCAAATAATAAATAGGGACCTCTAGACTAGAGTTGGATTTGCACTTGGACCTCCGCGCTCAGCTTAAGCTTAAATCCATTTTATTCAGAGAAAAAGCAAGAAATTTTCTTTACTGTTGTTTGCAGTCTTGCGGTATAGTGGCTGTGTGGCTTCTTCTTCTTCGTCGTCGTCGTCGGTTTTTTCTTTGGTTGCTGCTGTTTCTGCGTTTCTTTCTGCCTTTGATGTTATTCACCAGACATTACATGAACATTGAACATGGACATATAGCCACAGGCTAAAAATACTGAAAACGAGTTTAGAGAAAAAGTGGGAAGTGAACTGGAAGAAGAAAGAAGAAAAAGAGAGGATAAAGGCACATATTTTTCTTCTTCAAACAATTTTCTGCAGAGGTGGACTTTTACTTTTCCTCTTCCTTTCCTTCCCATTCCCTTTTCTCTCCCTTTTAGTTTTACTTTTTTTGTGTAAATTTCTTAAATTATTTATGGAACTGTATTATTTACGATTTCATTTTCTCTTGTTGATGTTGTGTCTGTTTTTTTGTAGGCAAACAAGAAAAACTTTCTGTAACTTCTTGTCCAAGTCTGAATAAGAAGAAGAAAAGGAAAAGGAGCTAAAATCTGAAAAAGAGAGAAGGAAAAAGGAACTCCCTTCTGTAAACTAACGTAATATTTTCATCTGCTGATAAAAGTTGAAAATGAAGATGAAGAAGAAGAATTTACGTCTCAGACTCCGACTTGGCATCTATTTCCTTCCTCACCACTACCACTGCTTCTGTTTCTAATCAACATTTCGTCTTTTTCTTCAGCATAGCAGCAACAGCAAAGCAACAGTAACGACAGTGACGTGGCAAGTCAGATGACAGATCTCTCCCATTAATAACTTTTCTTCTACGTTTGGAAAGTGAAACAGTAAAAAAACTAAAAAGTAAGGATGTGTTGTCGTTGCTGTACCTCCCTGAAAGTTGCGGGAATCTGGGGATCCAGTATACAAATGGTGAGTCAGTAGTGAAAGAAAGTTGACAAAAAGCAAAAAAAAAACTTTTCTGATGCTTTCTCCTTCTGAATTATTTTACCTGAACTGACTTCAGAATCATATCAGTTTATTAATAAATGAGAATGAAGTTGTGTTCCCCCTTAGTCCTAAACAACGAATCGGATTTTTTTTCTTTCTTTCATGCTAAACTTTTTGTTGTCGTAGTGGAAAAAATAAATTATAGAAAGAGGAAACTGATAACGTGAAACATGACATGAGATAAAAGTCAATAATGATATAATGAACTTGTACAAGTCGTATCGTTCGTATCTTTGTCTAAATCTCCGCTGCTGCTGCTGTTCCCAGTTCTGTTTTGTATCTCATTTCCAAGACATGACATGACGCAATAAATTTTCTATAATGTTCCGTGTTCTCAGTTTCTTCTCTTTCGTTTCGTTTCGTATCATCAATCTGATCTGTTGTTTACAAATAATAAAAAGTTGGTGAGCTTGGAATTCTGTTGTTGTGCTATTAGATTTCTTCATTTGATAAATAAAAGAGAAAAAATGTTTTTAATGAAATGGTTTCTTTCGTTTTTCGTCTGCTCTGTAGGTTTTGGGTTCCATTCTCCTCCTCCAGTTTTTCGTCTTGCCTGAGGTAAGTTGAAGTTGATAAAATGGAGTTGTTTAGCAGGGAAGTAGTAGTACAATACAATCATATATAGAATAGGAATGACTTTTCCTTGATTAAGATGTGATGTGAGTAAGGTAAACAAAATACAGAAGAAAACTAAAACACGAGAGAAAAAAATTGTATCAGATTTTCATCAGAAAAAAGGAGTCTGGGGTAGCAAGACGCAGTGCTTATAGCCTTAAGGTTCTTTTTCTTCTTCTCTGCCAAAACCATAACTTTATTTTAACGGGGAGCAAGCAGGAGGCAAAGGTAGGCCAACCAAAACTGAAAAATGTACTCTTTCAGGAAAATAAATTAGGATGAGAGGAGAGAGAGGATGTGTGTATGTCTCTCTCTCTCTTTCTCCTTCTCTTCACTCACCGTCTGCGTCTCTGTTTCTTCTTTCTTACCCCGCAAATTCTCTCCAGCTTTTGTTTTTCTTTTTTGTTGCTTTAACGCTGGAATTCTTGGAAAGCGATGAAGATGAAACAAGAAGGAATGAGAAAGAGAATGAAAGGGTGTTTAGTGTTTAGGCATACAATACTCTTTCCTCCTTCTTGTCAAACAACTCACGTGCGCGGTAGTAGTAGTGGTAGTAGTGGTGGTAGGCTAGTGAGTTTGAGTGAGTTTCATTGATGATTTGGTTTTGATACAAGCAGTAACAGCAAAGGAGAGCCCTTCAAGCTCTCGAAGTAAACCACAGTTAGTTACAGTTACTGGTTCCAGTTTTGTTGAAATAGAAAAGTAAAAAAACGATCGTTCTGCTACTGATGTGAGTGGGCTTTTAACTAACGGGGGAAGAGAGAGAGAGAGAAATTGGGAAGAGAAAAGAAATACATACAAAGCAATAAGATTTTTTTCTTAAAATAAAGAAAACGAAGAAGAAGAAAGGAGCTGCGGAAATTGATTGTGTCAATATTCGGTTTTGCACACAGGAAAAGAACAAAACTGCTTTCTAATTCTCTGTTCGTTTCACCTTTCCCATTAGTGGTAAAAGGAGGAAAGGAAGAAAGCAATTTGGAAAGAGGGAAGAGAGAAAAATCTACAGAAAAACATAAATAAATGACTGCTGAAATTTAACTAGTTTTTACCCAACGGCTAAGTAAGACTACAGAACTTTTTGGGATGATACTATTTCATGTAGGAAATTTGTTTTGTTTTGTTTAGAAACAAACAACCTTCTTCTTAGTTCCTATCATCAGGAAAATAATGTAACGATGCGTATAAGAATGCAATAAATAAATTATTATGTTATTACAAACTACGGGCAGAGAATATTGCATTGTAAATTAAAGAAAAAACATTGTTTTTGTCAAAAACAAACTGCTTTTAAATTACTTTTGGAAGAAAAACTACGAGATGGAGTTAACCGAAGCTGGAAAAGGAAAAACTCATTCCCATTTTATATGCTTGATTAAACTGGATAAATAAATAGTAAAGTAGAAGCAGATTCTGTTTTTGAAGCAAAAATAAAACGATACGCTTAAAAGAGGAAATGTAGTAAACTGTAAATAAAATTATGAGAGAGCGTAACCTGCTACTTTCTGCATAAGTTGACGATGAGAAAATTGGAATGAATTAAATAAAATGAAATTTGATGTGATATGTGATATGCCATCATCACTCTTCTCCTTTTTAATTATCTTTTTAATTTGTGCATTTACAACAGGACTTGGGCGAGTACTACAATTTCTACCTGGTCTACATGTGTGTTCTTTCACCGCTTGGAGCTCTCATTCTCCTCGCCGTATTCAAGGTATGTGTAGAATGTGAGCGGAAGAAGAAGAAAACGAGTAAATGCGAATGAAAATGACGCAATTTCAGTTGTTCCAGACAAACAAGAGATAAAAACAATTTATTTCAGTAAATAAAGCTTAAAAGTAGAAGTAGAAGCATTTATGTCAAATTGAAACATGACTTGAGTAGATTGCTTTTTCGTTAGTAACGTACTATGTAGAGCTTTAATTTTGAGCTTTTTGGGTAATTAGGCTGTAATTTAGAGAAAAGGAGAGAGAGAGGGGGAAAGGAAGATGGAAAGGCTTAGGCAATACAGCATAGCTTTATAACAATAGGAAACTCGAAGAAGGAAGTTGTGTAAAAGAAAAGATTATCGCAGTGAGTGGCGGTGTCATCTCGTCCACACAAGATTTACAGAGCCGAGAAGATAAACTTCGAGGAGTGGCCAAGACCGACCCAATGATATATTTCCTAAAACATGAACCCATTCTTCCTCCTACTCCTCCAAACTCCAAATCTTGTTAAGCTTGTGACTTTATTCATCATCATCTTCGTTGATCTCATGTAAGATACGCTCCATCTTTTTTGCTACGTGTAGGCAAAAGTAAAAACAAAGTCAAACGAAAGTTCTGTTAGGGAAGATTCTGGTCGAAGAAGAATCAAATAGTTCCAGTTTCCGAAAAGATTCAACGCGAGCAATGCACTGGCTGAGTCCAAACATTGTTCAGCTTCAGTTGAGAGTGAAGAACGATTGTGTAAAATTTATGCACGTTGTCCAGTTTTGAGTTTCAGTGGTTTGGTAAATCGATCTAGTTGGATGGGGATGGAAAAATAGTTTTATTAGGATCAACTACTCAATATAGTGCAATTAGAACAGAAACTTTGGTACCAGTTTTGGAGAAAAGATGTCCAACAAAAATATTTAATTCCATAAGTGAACGATCGGGCAGTTTAATATTTCCAGGGAAAGTTTTTGTGGGAAGAAACTTAAAACATTTGTGGATGCCGCAGAGGTGCGCAAAATACTAAAGCATTATATAGCACGCAGACAAGCAAGGAAGTAACATATCTAATATGCAAATATTATTGCAAAAATAAATCAGAAAATTATTCAAATGAAAAGTTTTATATCAGAAGCAAACTAGCAAGTTGCGAACAAGAAAAGCTCAATGCAGTGAGTGGAGTCATCTCGTCCACGAAATTCACAGACCCCAAGTAAATCTTAAGCAGTGGCCACGACCTCGTGTACTTTTTTAGCCAAGAACTTTGTTTCCCCCCTACCCCAGCTCTCGTCAAACTCTTGACTTTATTCATAAGTTTTTTCGAACATAAATACACCCTTGCTTTTGCCCCGTAGACCACAATTATCCCCGAAATAAACTCCCCAGCCGATGCAATGAAAATCAATTTTTGAGGAATGAGCAAATCATCCCAAACGCGAATTAGCGCAAACATTGCAAGTACTGAGCAACTAATGTTTAAGTTTAGTTTGGCTACTGAGGGGATTTTTTGGTGATAAAAATTGAATTCTGAACATAGCAATTGAATTTGTCTGAAAGAAGTCACTCGTTTCGTCCAGTTTTGGTCATTATTAGTACGAAAGACTTCTATTCTGGACAGATTTCGAACAAGCAATAGAATATAATTCCCTAAGCAGTGACTAACAAGAAATCCAAATATTACGTCGAACACGAAGGAAGTGAATAAGGTAATTGCGAGATAATATACCAATCCACAGGTAAAAAGGCGAGTGAAAACCATTCCTAAGAATGTACTGTATTGGAAAAAACTTAAAATGTTCGTTGAAGCTTTGGGGCAATGAGGATAAGCAAAGTAGTTGAAGTGGACCGGTAAACAAGGAAGTAGCATGACCTCAGCTACGAAGGCGAATATGACTGGTGGATAGGGCAAGATTGAGATGATAATTTGGACGGTGGCAAGTAGTCCTTCAGGGCCTGGAGGTTTCCAATTAGATTCTTCAAAAATTGTTAAAGTTTTTTATTTCAAATGATTTTTTCAGCCCAATCATATTTTCAAAATAGAAACACTTACGGTTTAGTCCTTTTTCGAAAGCGATAAGGTGATTGTAGAGTTGTGCAATGGATTCCCTTTTGTTGTACGTATTTAGAGATACGCAAATGAAGGTTACGTAATTACAGAGAAAGAATAGGCACAAGATCATGTTTTGAATGGGGAGTTCTCTCGTATGCTCGTAGAAGACTTGGAAGAAACTGAGAGTTGTGAAAACTTTTCCTAAAGTCAAACCTCGTTTGATCACTTTCAGCTCTGGTGGAGATTTTGAAAGAAGTTTCCCATTTTTTGAAGCTTTCAAAGGAAGAATGCCAACTTTGTTTAGTACTTTGAAGCCTAGGATGAACCATTTTGCTTGATTTTCGGCGATAAGCATTTTTAATGGCTTAAAAAGTGCAACACCAAGCAAAACTGCGATAGTTCTGTTCCTCCTCGTTTATTGTTCGTTTAATTCACTCCATCACAGTGTGATAGAATAGGACTGAGAAAAAATTTTGCTCATTTATTCTTATTTATAATATTTTGTTTGGAGTCATTTTCTTTAAATTATTTTGTTGATTGTTTGTTACTTAAGCTAAAAATAATATTTGCAAAAATTATTATCACACTCTTAGTGATTAAGCACCCTGCGAAAAACAAAATACGTGGATAAACAGGATTGTTAAACTAGTATTTAACCCTTTTTAAACCGTTTTCGTATATTTCCAACAGAAAACATTGTTTTGAAATATGTTATTGACACTATCAATACTGTGTTCGGGTTCGACCACCGCAGCAGGGTTCTGTACCGTTGTTGTTTTGTCGTCGCTATAAAGTGTTTTTATCGCCAAGAATAACGTTGTTTTTCTTCTGTGTGTATGTAATATTTCCTGTATGATATTGGATAACACCATCAGTATTTAAAGTTAAATAATTGATTTGTTTACTTACTTCATTTTCACTATAACTGAATTAATTTTTGTTGTTGCTGGTGTAGGTACATATTATGCTCATATGTGATTAAAAAATATTAAATTGTGGATATAAAAAACGAAAAAAGCACAAAATGGTAGAATTAGGTTTCAAAATACTATCCTATAAAAGGTCAAGTTGATAGTAAAGTTAGCAAAGTTTCGCCCCAAAGATTACAATTTCCCTTTCCCCTTGAATAATATAAATGATTTTATTCATACGCTAGAAACGTAACTATAATCAATCCGACTCAATCCTTGGGTTACATTGAATACTTATGAATCATCGTTTTCCGAATTTATTTTTAACAAAATTGGATTGCTTTTTATTGACGAAAGATCCTCCTTTAATTTATTTACTATGCATTCTGAAAAAAATTAATTTATTTTGCTAAAAAAATGAGCCAATGAAACTCAGAAATCGAACTCCCATCATAACCACATGTGTGTGGTTTATATTTGAATCAGGGACGTACATATTTCCATTTTGATAGAACTCCATTCGTGTATGTCGGAAAGGAAAAGCATTTTAGTTTAAAGTATGACACATAAAAATAATCCAGTTCCCCACCACCACCACCACCATCGCATCAAATCTTTTCTCTATTCATCCATTCCAATAATATATTTCCTTCCTCATAAAAAATGAAGTTTCCGTAGCGAGACCAAGCCACCACCATCCACCAACCAAGCGAACAAAACCAATACGATAAAAATGCATATTCCCATCATTCTCAAAAGTGACGCGGCGGTATACAAAAGTGTGTTTTCTCCTGTGTTATTTATTTTTGCAATGACGAAAAACGATCGGAGAGAGCGCAGTGTTGCTTGTTAGTATTTCCGTTTCCAATCAGGCTGCTCACTCAAGCAAAAGACGAAGGAGAAATGAGGAAGTGGAAAAAGCCTTTCATAAAAATTATAAAATATCACATAGACCGCCTACCTTTTCTAATGTGGATAGGGAAAGCGGAGTATGGCTTAACCTTCCAAATTATTTCATTTTTTTCTAAGGCCACCAGTAAGTAAATACACTTTGGAATAAAGGAACAGAACGACTAGCATTTTTTATACTCATCTCATCATAGTTTTCAAATATTGCAATTAGGATGAGTCGTAAAATTACGTGGGCAATAGCACTCCGTAAACTTTACATATTTATAGATATCTGATATAACTAAAATATTTATTTTAATAATATGGGATTTTGTTAGTACATTGCATATTTTTATAAGGTTACATGCATTAAAAATGCTTTTATATTTTTAAGTAAGCAATTCCAAAAGTAGGATTTCTTCCATGTAAGTCCCAGCTGTAATGTAATCCTTCTTTAAACAAAATCTAATCCTTTCCCATCAATGAGACATGTTGCTTTCAGTTTCTGTTCGGCTCTCTCAACTTTCTCGTCTAAATATATTATGAAGACTATGCATTATTTTTAGAAAGCAACCGAGATTGTATTCCTTTTTTTAGAAAAAAAATGCTTTTCTTTTAAACAATTTAAACTGAAAAGCTCAAAGCAAAACGAATTCTTTTTTCATTTAGTACTTACAATAACTTACAAAGCTCATGCTCTACTTATGAAAAATCATGCGAGCGAAGCTTTTCTTCTTCTTTTACATCATATCATTCTTTTTAACTCTTTTCATTTCCCTTCAGTTTCAGTATGCATTAAACATAACATTATTTGCTCTTTGCAGTCGCTTCTAAAGTTTATCCGCTTATGTGAGTTCTTGAATGAAATGATGAATCACTGCCGCCGTACATTTCTCTACTCATTTTCGTTTTATTAAAAATTATGAACAATAATTTGTAGTAGTCGCATTGCTTTTTAGTATGACGCTAAACATAAAAATAATTCTCTTGAAATTATGTAGCAAGTTTCCCTAATTAAACATTCATTTTCTGCTCGGTAGTGTTCTTTTAAAGTTTGTAAGGTATTTCTTTTGAAAAGTAATCATTCTTTTGATAGGCTTATATTTTAATCTGGAAGAAATTTTGTTTCAATTTCTGCATGATGTTTTCTTCTCAACTTCGCAAAAAATGATTTTTTCTACTTTGCTTTTTTAAACATGTATGATCTTCATTCAGGCTTGCTTCAGTGAAGAAAACCTATTCCCTCCTTTCCCTGAAGGATTTTTGGCTCATTAATTTGTTCTTTTATTCGTTTTCTTACTCTTCTTCTTTTCCTTATTTGTTGTAACAGGAAATCGGATGGCTTCTCAAAATAACATCCACACTGTTCATAGCCTTCCAACTTTACGGACTATCGATAAGGCTGATGTTACCACTGGACACGACGGAAACGTACTTGATGCTTTTTCGGATCGTCACACTCTTCATTGCCATTGTTCTTACTGCTGTCTACTCCTTCATTCTAATCCTTTTCTCCAGGAAGTTAGCGAAAGCCGCGAGAGAAGCGGCGGAGGCTGCAAGACAAGCTGCGTTAGACGCAGAAGATTTAGAAGCTGGTAGTGGAGGCGTATGCGATGGAAGTGATACAGGTAATGCAGCCACTGCCCTGTGATGACGTAATCGTGTTAATCCAGTTATGCTTTTTGAAAAGTCGATCGAGATTTCTTTCTTCTGGAGCAATTATCAAGTTTCAATCGAACATATTATATCAAATGCAGAGTAGATTTATGAGGGTCTCACACACAAAAATATTTTTATAGAGCTTCTGTGACTTTCAAAAACTTCTTGAGCAGCAGCAGTAGTTCCTTCATCCAGTTGTGAAATTATTTAAAGTTTAAGTCAATCAATTAAATAAAGTTAATTAATACTGTGTGATTAAAATTATGCAAACAGATATCAATTTTAACTTAACGATGGATGGTTTTGATATTTCTTGTTAAAATTATTAATCTAATTGTAATTGTACTAGTAACGCTTTCTCCACTCCAGCTATAAATACCTTTAAACAATCAGCTCATGATTGTGGTGATGAAGATGTCATTTGTCGCTCATGTAACTTTAATAACCTTAACCTTTAATGATTTTCTGCTTAAATAAATCATTACTTGTAACAGTACAAAAACTCATAAGTTTATCTTTCGATAAACTAACAAAACAGAATGAATGGTAAGGGAAAGAAGGACGTATACGCATAGTACTTACGATTAATCGTACTTATATTCGTGAATATGGTCAGGTTTAGCATCATTCCAAAAACGGGTTTATATTTTTACAAGCATCCTGATCCTGGTACACTAACTGGCCACTCAACTTAATTTGTCCAAAAAGGGTGCAAGGTACAGCACAACAATAAATTTGGCAAGAATGATATTTATAGTGATTTTGTGTGTTTATGACAGGTTAATTACTACATTGTACTGTAGCACTGTTCTGGACAGCATTGCTAAAATGATTAACGATCATTATCTCAGTTTCACAATTTTAATACTGATAAAAAATCATATTGATTTTCTTAAATGACAATGGCATTCAATCCATAAATGGAATCTATACGTACTTTAAGCTTGAGAATTTTTAAAAATGTTTTAGCGACGTATAACCTAAAGCATAACGATAATTCAAAAGTAAAATATACCAAGACCCACTGCACTGTGTCTTGAATCTTGAATATACACCATACGCACATAATGCATATGCACAGCTTTTTAATGTCATATCGTCAACTCGCCTTCCAAATGAACTGTCTCTTTTGGCGTGAAATGGAAAATAAAAAGTAGTAGGATTTCTCAGTTCTCAGCCAGCAAGGAAAAAGAAAAGGACTTGGTATTAGGTATACCTACATTTAAATTCATTCATTCTGTCATGCGTTTCCATATACCCAATTCTCAATATACCTGAACCATTCACGATTCTCCTCACATACTTTCTCTCTCACACTTTCTCTGACTAGAATATTTCTCTTTCATGTTAATTTCCCTTTCTTTCTTTTACCTTTTGTTATTTTAGCGCGTAGTGAAAACTGGAAAGTCAAAGTGAAAGCTATCATCATTGCCATTGTCTCCCCATATGATTATTATTAAAACTTTACGCTCCTACCATACCACTGCACTACTATGCCACTGCTGCTCCAACTGTGCTTTATTCACTCTTTGAAAAACCTCAAACAATCTTCCGCATTTTAGGTTTCCGGCTTATGATCATGGAGGTGGTGGCGGTGATGGTGACGGAATTTCAATAAACTCCTTCAAAAAACACACAATAGCTTCGTGCAAAAGCACAAAAGCATTTGAAAATGAAAATATATTCATAATTCTCATTCAATCGAGATGGAGCCTCCCAAAATAATATTTTTCTGTAAAAAAATCACTTATTTAAAAGCGTGACATTTTTCAGTTACCATCCAAAATGGTTATTTCCTTCGGTTTTTGCTCTTTTAGATTTTAATCCAGCTGAACTTCAGAAATCTACACAAAAGCGGATCATTTTTTACATTTTTAGCCTGGCTGCAGCAAATAAACCCGGAATTGCTGACTGCTGACTTAGATAGGATAAAACTAGTAAAAAGGTTAAAAAAATATCCTTAGCATGTTCAAAGTGGGCTCTTTGTAGCTTTATGATTGCCCAGGATTCCTAAAATACTTGAACTGCCAGCTTTATTGGATCATCTCCCACGCTCTTCTTTACTGTCTGCGTGCCCAGTAACAAAAGTAACTGCGAGAGGAAACTAAAGAAGAAATCCACTCCGTCCCCATCCAACTGTTTTCATGAACTTTTGATGATAAAGAGAGACAAGGTAAGAGGTCTTCTTTTTCTTCTTTATTATAGAATTTCAGATATGAAAAAGAAAGGATAACGGCTCAGCGGAGAAGAACAAAGTAAAAAAGATGACAGAAAGAAGGGAAAAGAAAAATTTTTGAAAGGAGTTAAGCGAAAAACGCTTCAAATTACTTTTATTTTGACAAACGGTTTTGGTGAAAAGTGAGATGATATGAGAAGTATATAAAGAGTTAAAGTGAGAAGAAAAAGTTAAAGAGAAAATGGGATAATCAATTACAAAGCGGGAACTTTTACCTTTAGTTTTTTAACTTTCTTATGATGATGAACTGATGATATAAAGTTGTGGGCAAATGAAGATTAACTGACTCAAAAGGGTCAACGAATCTTCGTGTAAAATGACTTAACTTAAAGTTTACTCCATACAATTTGAGTCTCGTCAATGGGTTATTCTTATGTCAGTAAATTAATAGGAGCAATTTGATGATAATCGCGGATCATTCACTAAAAATTTTTTTTAGCATTTTTTGATCTTACGAAATTTTATGTAATCCTTTTTTATCGAACTCTACTCTTCGTCAAAAGCAAATTTTTTTGTCAAGAATTTTCATTTATTAAATCAAATTGTCTGGATTCCCGAAGAATTTTTGAAATGAGATGAAATTGGCTTCCATTCTGTGCCTTTACGTACGTGCAGCGTCCGATTTGCCTATCGAAATTATCCTCAGCCTCTTTTATCGCTGAATCAAACTCTTTTATTTGGATCATATCATGTTGAATGATAGAAGGAAACACATAAACTGCCGCCATTTCATGTGCGTGCGTAGCATTTCCCATAATATTTTATTCAATATTTCCACTTGACTCTATCTACTACCATTTCACAATGTTTTCATCAAAAGAATGTAAAAAAATCGTCGTTGTCGTATTTGCTTCCATTGGGTTGAGTTGAGAATGGCATTTTTCTCCTCTCCTTCACATTCATCTGCTCCATTAGCCACAGTAATGGTTTTGAGTTGAGTATAAAGGGTGGATGAGTTGAAGCTGAAGTGAAGTAGTAAAAAAAGAAAAGGTAAAGAGTAGTTTATGTGATCCTCCTGCCCCTTAATCATCTTCATCATCAGAAAATAACGATGACGCGCGCTGGATCTGCTGCTCTGCTGATCCATTGTATTACGCGACTTCTTCTTCTATGCTGTTTCTTACGCTGAAACGGTTTATTTCGGCGCATAATATGGAATGTCAAGAAAAAAAAGAAAAATCTCTGAACTTTGACCTTCCTAATCGTCTTCAGCTCTGCATCTTTTAATATGTATGTTACTTACTTACAAACTTACTTACATACATTCAAAATGATTTGTTGATTTCTCTGTCACATTAAATTATTCACCTTGGCTGATCTTAAAACTCTACTGAAAACATTCCTTCGCTTTACTTATCGTCATAATATCATCACTGGAAAAGCTTTTTGCTTTAAAAGCACAACTTAAGTAGCGTATCAAATCTACTAAATCTCTTAAGAACAGAAACACGATTCTTTTGACAACTAAACTAAAACTATGCAAAAAGTACATAATTTTGCTACGCACAAATCACATCGCATCTCTACACTACGCAAACAAAGATTTATTTACTTCAACCACGTCAGCTTTTATCCCATCTCAATCTCAAAACATCTTTTTTAAAAATCTAATGTGCATTTTAATTTTAAGCTTTAAACGATTTCTTCATTGTTTCGTTTCTCATTAAAATGCTTGTAAATTCTCTTTCTATGCTCAATAAGGTTAATCCCATCAATAATGTGAGAGAGAAGGCGGTTCCCTCTTTGCTTCCATTTTTGGAAAAATATTTTCCCTGCAGCATTAATTCAGCGGGAAGAAAACTATTCCCTTTCAATCTGTTTTTCATTTTACTTACATTATAAAAAAAGTTATCTCATCATCACAGCATCACGAATCCCATGAAATTTCATGAAATGATACAAAAAGCCCATAAGCAACATACCCTAACCTGTCTGATTCTTATCATCGTATGAAATGAAATGAACAACAACGCAACGGTAGCACTGTTACAGCAACAAACTTCAGTTTAAATTCCTTTTTTATTATTAAGAATTTAATTTAGCGAAAAAAGTTGCTCCTTTACTTACAACAGGCTACACGATAGCTGATTTGATAAATGATATGGGAGGAGAAAAGAAGAATCGTATAAAAGTGAAGGTGGATGGATGTTACAAAACGAAAAGACGACAACGACACGTCATTTGAGAATTTGGGAGATGAAAAACAAAAAAGGATTAAATGAATTGAAAAGGCTCATATTTTCCTGCTACTGTGCTTTTGCTCTTTTAGTTTTAGAAGAACTTTTTTTACTTAAAAAAGGAAGTTTCTTTCTTTGTGAAAAAAAAGTGTGAAGAAGGAAGAGTTATTAAATCTCTCGTGTAATCTGTCTCTCCATTCCATTCCATGGTCATTTTTGTTACAGGAGACTCCTTCTTTCTTCAAGTCATGTACAACTCTTCTCATCTCCTTCAAAGAAATAAAATGCTGAATAGTAGTATTTCCATGAAAAAGGATTTAAAGTGTAAAAAATGTGTAAAAATATACTGCATTTTGAAATTTGATTCTAATCGTTTACTTAACAGGGCTTTTTTTCGTATAGTAGTGAGTAGTAAGTAACGTAAGAAGAGACAAAAATCTTAACTTTTGCTTACTTTTTTATAGTTAGCTCACTCGCTGACTCACGTTTTATGTCACTTTGACTGCCTGCCTAACATTTAAAGCATTTTTTAATCTAACACGTTTAATGCGTTAAATGAATGTGGAAAAAATGCTAATTTGTCAGAAACGATGATGCGACGATGACGGGGAACATTAAGCTTACAAATAAAAGTTGTTTGTTGTCCAAGTACAAGTTTCATAATTTTAAAATGTCATTCATGCAATGTCATACGTACGTGGTCAGCAGCGAGTATGGTCAACTGGTCATACAGCACAAACCACAACGCAACGATTAAAGAAAGAGTAAAAAAGTTCCTTACAGTTGTTTTTAAGGTGGATACCTAATTGGTTTGGGAGTTTGTGTCAAAGCCGAAGAAAAAACTAACATCATTTACTTGCAAACTTATCGTCATATTTCTGCTTATCAGTTTTAATTTAGAAAGGTGGACACAGGTTGCTTGTTATTGCTTTCCTAATATAAAATTTACGGCTAATATAAAGACAGCTACTTGGCAGTTTTACGACAGAGAGAAAATGAAATATCTCTGCATATAAAGTATGAAATGTTTATACTGTAATCGCACTAAACCTTTTTATTTTGATTAAACGTGAAATGTATTTTTATTTTATGATTTTTGATTAAATGATGATGATAACGGATTGATTAAAATATTATTGATTCATAGCTTAAAATAAATTCAACTGATGTTTGGTGATTCAGAAACGAGATGAAGAGAAACACAATTACAAGCGATCGGTACATAGTCTTTAGTCGAACATAACTTCAAATGATGCTTTGGCTTTAGAACTATGTTTGCATTGTATTGAGTTGGATAAGCGCAGTACCTTCTTATAATTAGACACATCAATTTGTGCTAAACTTAAGTATGTACGTATGTATTACTTGATTTAAACTTTGCACGCACAAGTAGGCAAGCTAATAATTTGTAATTTAACATTTCGCCGGTATTGATTACAAATTGTGTAAAAGCTACCGCAAAATCTTTCAAGTATTAGTGCTGATCTGATCACTTTTGGTAGGCGGTAGAAACAAGCAAGTAAAATTACAAGCAGTAAACAAGCATGTTGCTGAAATATAAGGATTCTTTGAACTAATCAAAAATCTATCCAGAGAAGCGCTGTAATATCCTCGTATTCATTGAAATGATCGTCATACAACGTTATTTATGAAGCCAAGCATTTCGGCTGAGTGCCGCTTTTAATAAATCTCTGCAATAACCTGATTAATATTTGCGGTTTTCTCATTACTACACATTAAACAAAGAAAGTCGTTGTGTTCAATTACAATTTCGCGATCAACACAATATTAAGTTTATTCGCAGAACAGTTTCAAAAGATTTCTCTGTTCCGCAATAAGTAATTTATTGTTTTCCACAAAACTACCTACTTACAGTTATATCGTAGATTTATTTGCAATTTAATTTACAATTTGGCAATACAGATTAACCTGCAGAAAACAGATACGATACGATACGGGAGTTTCTCCAACCACCACAATATCCTGTCACTAACGAAGTGCTCCTATCGCTATCACACCCTCATAAAAATAGACAAGTGAAGCTCTATTTGAAATGTATCTTAATGGAATTGCTGAACTGCGAAAAGATCATTTCGAAATTCCACCACATTTTTGTAAATCAGCTTAAATTCAATCCTTAATCTAATCAACATACTCCTCTACACGCCAATTTACATCTGCACAACAGACAACAGTTGTCTGCCTCTACCACTTTACCACCTTCAATTGGTATTGCCAAATTCATTCTTTTTTTTAATCCTCTCCCTATTTGCTACAAACGAAAAGCGATTACTTTCCTACCGCTATTGCCGTGTTGACAATAATGCGATTTGTATTAGTGTAGTTGATTATGCATGAAACAGAACTAGAGCCGAATCTTTTGAGTGCATCAGCATATTTTTCTCAAGTTCTTATCTCCTTCGAATTGTTCGAACTCTTAAACGCACATTTATTACTTTAGTTTGCTTGTTCAGGCAAAAAATGGAACAAGCTTGTTCCTCGACTTCTTCGTTCATGTGTGTGCACAGAGACCAAGAGCAAAGGGTTCATCGTATTTTGCTCTTTTCTTATCGTTATCTTTTAAATATTTTTTACTTTTGTTTTTAAAATTTTCTGAAAGAAAAAAAGTAAGGAGGTGAGCCAAACTCGTAAAACTTGAAACCAGGTTTATTTCAAAATTTCTCTCCTTCTTCTCTCTCTCATCTCAACCTTTCTTTTTCATTTCCTTCCTGTTTTGCTTCATGGTGCTTTGCTGTTACTGCTACTGTTGTTACTAAAATGAAACAGTTTTTTTCTTTCGTTGTTTCATCTTTGTAGTAAAATATCTTTACATCATTTATCATGATCACCATCGCCATTCTCTGGCAAAATAATGTTCATGTTGTGTAGAAAGAGAAGAGAGATAAACACAAATAAATATTATCCACCACCACCACCACCACCTTCCTCTTTGCCTAGATTTGGCAATGGTGGAGGTAATGCAGTGTCGGTGTTGTTATTGCTCCTGGTGCACCCTTTTTTGTTATACGCTTTTGCTCTTGGCAACGTTTAAATGAGGTTCAGCCTTCAGTCAAACAGTCTTCTCGCTTATTCGTTCGTTCACTCGTCGTCGTCGCTTGAATGAATAAACTTGGGTTTGGATTCCTACTCTGCTGCATGTGAATTGGATTGAGTAACGTGGCAGAGTAAATATAAGCTTTTTAAGCACCGTTGCGTTCTGTTCCGTTAATAAAGCCAAAGCGGAGAGGGAAGGGAAGCAGAGAGAAAAGTATTTGTTTATTTGTCGAATGAAGAAGGAGTTCTATAAAGAACTTTACTGAAGAGGATAGATCCTCTAATGAGAATGAGGATGTTGACAGTGATTGTGCAGACATGCAAAAGAAAAGGAAACTTTAACCAAAAGTTGGATACCTTTTCCTCGTGTATTTGAAACAGCTTTGAAAGAAAAGGAGAGGGAACGTTCCTGCTAAAATTCTCAATCTCTCAAATCAATTCAGAATAATTTCCGATTGTATAAAAGCTCACCTAAGCAGGATTAAATTAAATTCAAACTTATTAATTTTGTCTATACCATGCCACCCACACCACCACCGCACCACCATACCATCCACATTATCTTTCTCATTTCTCATGATGACGATACGGTAGTAGGCTGAGGCTGACATGAGAGCCATTATCAAATCATAATTTAATTTACGAGCAGACTTACCTGTCTGCCGAATGCAAACCCGTTTGTTTAGACTTAGACTAGAACCACCACTGCACTGCCATGCCACCACCATCATTAAAGATGAATGGATATATTTGGAAATGACAAACAACTTCTCTCCCATCATCATATCATGCATCCCTACTACCAAAATTTACATCTTTATTACAGATTTGAACAGCGAAGAATCCTTTTGTGAGCACATTTTTAATTGCTTTCCTTTTGAAAATCCTTGCGTAAAGTTCACTACTGTTTGCCCATAATGTGATTCGAGTTAGAAGAGAGAGAATGGAAAGTGGTGGGAGGAAGAATGGGAAGAATGAATGAGAAACCAGGCATGACAAAAATTGCATTTAAAAACATGTATGAAAGGTTGAAAGTGGAGGGAATCAAGTCAAGTTAAATTGAAGCTTTTGTTTTATTATTTCAGTTTTTCCTTTTCAGGTTTTTTAGTATAAAAAAATAAATGTTTATCGTAGGAAGCTATAAAAAATTTAATAAATATTCATCAAATAATCATTATCATGAAAATTGTGAGTGAGCGAGAGCGAGCAGATGTAATAGTACTATAAGTTCAAAACATGCTTACTATGCGTGCTTTATCCAATCTCTCTTTTCAATTCAAATTCAATTCGTTTTATAGCACCACAGCGCACCAGCCTACCCTTTCTCGCTCTCTCTCTTTCTTGTATTAAGTATCTCCCTAAAGAAGACAGCTCACAATCAACTCTGAAAACAATCTAAGTTGGATGTATCATCATCAAATCATCATAATCGTATCATTTCGTGATCCCCTCCACCATGCATTATCATTTCCATCGACGAATCATAAAATAATTTTCCCATCCCCCACCATATCTTCAAAGTAAGACAGCAAAATATACTATCAAGAAAAAAATCGTTCAGAAAAATCATGATTTCGTGCATTATCCAAGAAAAATGAAACTCGACTTCAACTCAATTTCAAGTAAGCCTGACATGAGAACCATGCATATAGCCCAACAACATTTTCTCTTGGCACTTTTGTTTTTGTTTTAAAGAGGGTAAAAGAAACGAAAGGAGCACATACGCATTTATAAGAAACCAGTTTTGCAGAGTCGAAGAAATCACTTTGGTCATAATATATTCGTTAAAAAAGATGACATGTGATAAGCATTTTTATATACTTACTTACCCAACTTTTAACAATGAACGAGCCCAACTTGTAACAAAAAACATTATTTTTTTGCAACTGCAACCGTGCTTTTCCTTACAACTAGACTAAGGAGGGATAGTCGTTTCATTTTCATCTCACAGTCTCGCAGTCAACTATAAAGTCTCAAAATCTTTTTGTAACGCACGAGGCTGTATAAAATGAATTTTTATGGCTCTTCTTGCAATACGATGATCAAACAGGCTTCAACAATGGCAATTTAAACATAAGCATTATCATAAAATAAAAATTGTGCATGGTTCTATTCCATTCTAGTAATGATGATTCAACACTACATGCTTGCTCGTTCATGACAATTGCAATAGTTGTATAGCAAATGGATTTCTAAATACAATCATAATGACTTCTCTCTTCTATTAACCTTATACAACGCGTTTGCTTCTCCTTATCCTCCTTCAATTTAATTCAATGGATTTATCTTCAGAGAGGTTTAGTTTGATAAGAACAAACGGGTATACGTATAATGCGTTTTTGTTGTTAGTATGATGTTTGTTTACCAAATAAATAATAAAATCTAGCCAAAAACGCTACGTACCAAATAGTAACGTTAAATTTTTTTATGCGTTCTCCTCCACAATGGAAATAACAGAGAAACACTTTTGCTTTTGTTGATGGAATATGCAATTGTAGACGAGAAATATGAAAAAGATAGCATTTCGTTAAAAGTGTTCTCCTCCTGTTGCGCTTCACCCAAAAAAAAGAATATGCTATTTTGCAATTGCTTTGCTTTGCTGCTAAAACCTAATAACATCACCCTCCCTTCCTCCTCCCAAATTCCATTTTTCCTAATGATAATCCTATTCAGTTGTTTACTATACAAGGCTTTTGCATGTTATGTGATGTTATCCTATTTTGGATTATTTAGACAGTCTGTGCATAAAACAGCAGAACAGAGCAACAGAGAAAAGAGAAGCCTCCTCATCATCATCAACATCTTGAATTCTTTCATTTTATTCCGTTCCTCCAACTTCAACTCGCATTTCTATATTTGTTGACTAACAAAAAAGAGCCCAAAAATTGCTACAAACTACAAACATGGTTTAAGAAGAAGCCGGCTTCAAAGAAATTGTTTTGTAAAAATACACGCATAAAAAAGCTTAAAGCTTTTATTACGATCCTGTTGGCGATGATGTTGTTGTTGATGTACCTTACCCTTGCTTATTTGTAGTTGTTGAAGTATGCGAAGGGAGAGACGCAGATTTTTTTAAAAAACAAAGTTTCAGCAAAAATCTGTTATGCTGTCTAGTAGATTCTTTATTTACTTGTTCTCACAATAACAGTGCAGGCAGATCGAAATCGCAGTAAAGTAATGCCGATGCGATGCGTTGCTGCTCTCGCTTGTTGCTCTTTGCTCCTAGTTAAACAACAACAAGTGAATTGAAGATTTTTTGTTCATTGAAAGTTTAGGCGGCTCTCTGCTGCAGTGCAAAGGGGTTAAAAATGCTCTGTGGCTGTGGCTACTGCAGCAGATTATGTTTAAACTGTTGATGATAATGATGAAGATGAAAGATTTTGAATTACAATGGTTCAACAAAGATCGCTTGATATTTCGAATTAGTGTTCAGTCGGTAAAAGACAGTGCATTTGGCTAAAACGCACTACTTGCACTCTCTGATCTGCATACTAAAACAAAATCAGTATTGGTGGTGCTGTCGCTCTTGGTGTATTGTTTTTGTTCTGTGGGCAGTTTTTTTTGCAGTTTTGTATCCAAAAATGTCAAATGACAAGACATGCATACGGAATGTACATTATATTACTGCTACCGGAGCTTAACATAAGCTTTTAAAAACTTTAATGCATATTCTCGAGTGAAGTTAAAACTTAAAACTGTGTTACTTTTACTTACAAAGCATTTGCTGCTGTTAAGTTAAATTACAATTTTTATTGCTCTCGTTTTAAAAGCATGGACTGTGACTGTGACAAGGGGAAGGAAAAAGCGAGAGCGACGTATAGTCAGAGAGAGAATCTTTTACAAAAAAAATGCTACATAAATGAGGGATGATGATGACAGTTATTATGTGAGAGCGGGGAACATCATTTGTACTATGAAATTTAGGAATGGGTGATAGTTGATAGGAGGGCATATGCTTTTTTAGCTTTTTTACTTTTAACGAGAGACAAAAAAGAGGAGAGAGAAAGAGACAAGTGATATAGAACAGGAGCGTTATTGAGAGACCAAGACCAAAGAGACATGACATTAGTTAAAGAGGAGGACGAAGCGAGAAAGGAATGATAATGATATTAGTGGCCTGCCTGGCTTTTGCCCTGGATTGAATTGGCTGGCGCTCTGGCACTCTCTTTGCTTGGCAGAATAGAAGATCCAAGAGAGAAACATATAAGCAGCAGCAGCACCAGACCAGAAGTAAAAAATGGGGAGAGAGATGAAGAGAATGAGACAAAATGATAGTCATCAACATCATAAGAAGGAAGTCGAATAGCGAAAAGGACGACACAACACAACACAAAACGTTCATTTCTATACCAGAACGAGCCTAACTCATATAAAATATCCATTTCATGTCAACATCAATATTTTTACGAGGAGTCAGTTTGAGTTTACAAAATAGTCAAAGGAACAAACCCAGTTCACTTTTTAACTCAAAAGGTGGTTGAATAAAGTGAAGTAGTATAGTATTGCAGTAAAAAATGATGGTGGTGGTAGCAATTTAGTAAAAAATTATGATAAATGCTTTGATACAAGAACCAGAGAATTGTGCGGCGGCTGCTGCTGTTGTTGGCGATCCTAAGCCTGTTTCGTTTTATTCACATTTTTCATTATTATATGCAGTTGCTGGAAAAACTGGAGATTGAGATTATTATGCTGCGCTGCTGTTTCTGGAGAACGGCAAAGAATATATCGTGAGTAAGTCGTGAGTGAATGTGAAGGAGTTTTCATGCATAGTAATATCTCTTCGTTTATGTGTATACTTAAAAAAGCAAAGTATTAAAGAAACGTGTTTTCCTTCTGGCCATGCATTAGTACCTGCAATTTGCTATATATTAAATTAATGAGGCAGGTGGTAGTGGTGGTGGTGTGGTGATAAGGTAAGGGCTGTTGGTCTGTGATCTGCTTTGGAGTTTGGAGCTGGAGCTGGAGACTCTCTGCTGCAGTTAGCTAGGCTGGAAAATTAAAAATACATATGTGGAGCAGCAGCAACAGCAAGACATAAAAACAAAAGCGTGCTGCGATTTAGCTTTTTCGGAAAAGGAGTTTTTTGCATTTTACTATATTTACCATGCTCCATTCCTGAGATTCGTGAGTAGCTCCGTTTTTCCTTTCCAGCAAAATTAATGTGGAAAATGTGAAATTGAACTTTTTAGTTCGTTCGTGGGAAAAGTTTGCTTTGCAAGAATTTCGATATTTTCGGTGATATATTTGTTTATAAAACAAATTAATATGAACTTTGCTTTTGTAGCGGCTCCTGTTTGTTGTGATGATAGTGAAGTGGGCAAAAGGTTAAAATTTTAATGAATTGCCAAAGCATATTGTACTAGAGACGGAAAGAGAGTGAAGAGATCCCAAAAGGAATTACAATGATTGCAAAAAGCTGATTTACATTTATAATGTAACAGAAGAAAAAAAAGGAAATTAGTTTTGTTGAAAAAGTTTGGAAGAATTTGCTTTATTTTAATTAGCAAATTAACCTTAGAACAAATGTGAGAGGAGGCGAGCTAGAGGAGAGTTCGAGTGTTTGCATAGAATACGATGCGATATGCGATATAGAATGAATAATAATATAGTGCTGCGAGTAAGAGAAAAAGAGACTTTTAGACTGTGTCCATCTCATCTCCCATAAATAATTTGTTTGCTTCGTTTGAGATCACATCGCATCGCTGTTCGCTTTTGCAATATCATCGTTACTTCGTGTTGGTTGTTGGATGATTAAAAATCTGTGCCAGATCAAAAATTCGTTTTAAAGTTGGAAAAATGTAAATGTGACTAAAACTTAAAAGTGTGACCTTCGCTTCGGCTCGTTCTGCCACTAGTACTGCAATTTGCAATTTTGCATCAACAAGCGTGTAGTAGTATTGTTGGGCGTCACTTCAATGACAAAACGTATAAACGTAAACGCAGCATTCCAATAAAATTCTGTTTTTTGTTGGGCATCATCATCAACACCATCCAGCGACACAGCCTAGTTCATAATGCTCCACGTTCCAAAACATCCATTTCCATGATTTAAGTATACCAACTAACCGTCATTACTACAAGGAACCAGCATTTGATATTAATCCCAAGAGATTTCTTTCCAAATTGCGTCAAATAATGAGTGACTGTTTTTAGAAGGGTGAACCGCAGCAGCTAATTAGTGTTACGCTATATCAATTCGTTTAAATTACTTGTTCCAGTTCTTCTGACTGAAGTGAAGAGCGTAGCAAGACTCTTGCTGCAAGAGAAAAACATAAACTCTGCTGCTGCGCTGCAAAGTGTAAAGCAAATACATTTTCCCTGACAAACACAGTAACTGCCGCCGGTTGTTTCGTAATAAAATAGAACCATGTGTTGTTATTGCTGCATAAGTTTACGTGGAACAGGTAGGTTACCAACATTAAGAGAGAAAAAATCAATTTCCTTTGTGTCTAGATAATGCATGGAATAATTTTTCTTTTTTATATTGTGTATTGATTTAGTGTACTTTGGTACATCTGTGCACATCTTCATTGGGCTGATACTCTCCTTATTCTGGGGCTTCAAAGTGTACGAGCTGGGATTCGAAAAGGAGGAGTTATTCCTTGAAGCCTTTATCACGATTGTCATGGGCTTGGTGGGAGTTTACCTATTTCTATTTATTATGTTGGGTTGTCTGATCTTCAGAGGCGTTGAGAAAGTAAGGATTTTAGTAGATACACGTTTATAAGATACCTATGTACATAAAATAGATTAGTTAATTCAGTATAATTTGTGTTATCTGAGGAAAGGAAGTCATTAATTAGTCTATAATGGTTTTAATTTTATCTTGTTTTCAGAGATCGTTAACATTATTGAAATGGTCAGCGACAGGCTTTACAACCCTTCAAGTTCTAGTCTTTACCGTGATCTTAATCTTATATTTCGTCTCACCCGAAGGAGAATGGTCCTACTCCCAGTCAGATAATTTACCTTTGGAGAAGCAAATTATGATTATCTCAATTTACTTTCTGAGTCTTGTTGCCACCGCTAATTATATCATCGTTCTGATCCTCTACGTACGAAAATTGTGGCAGCCGAAGCCATCACTTGGCCTCGGTCATAAATCAACTGACTCTGCAGGACTCGTTGGAAATCATCATCATCACAACTCAACAATTGGGACAAATAACTCAACAACTCCTCACATCTCCTCACCAATCTCCCAACCAATGACACATTATTACCGGAGGGGCCTACAAACAAATGAAGGTTATCATCCAGCGATGCCTTATCGTAGACCTCAGCCAACCACTCCACGTTACACTCCAAATGCGAAACAACATAATCCTCTGATGTACGAGTCCGTTTTAGATAGCCCGCATAGTCGTAGGGATTCTATCTCCTCGACTACTCAACAACAACAATGCCAACCGTTTTATCCCGCCAACTTCTATTCTGCGAGCATGACACGCTCACCACTTCCGCAGTCAAACAGTCCCACCAACCATTTGAATAATATTGATTCAATTTACAATCAAAGCCAAGCATCTACAACGAGCTTCATGAATAGGTATCCATATCCTCATGAGAGGTATCGATTTCCTTTGGATTCACCCAGACCACAGCAGGATAACCGAGCGTTTCGAAGTCCTACTCAACAACTCTCTCCACAACAAGAAACTATTTACCAACAACAGCAACAAAGCATTTACGGAGGAAGTGTAAGAGGCAGACAGGGAACACCCACTACGGGATATGATCAGAGCTCGGAACCTTTACTTCGTAGGCCGAATCCCGAAAGCCTTACATAATTTTTGTAAGTAAGTTAAATTGCCAAAATGCGAATATAATTTAAATCAGGGTTCTTCCACGTTCTTCTTCTTCTTTCTTGTTACCTGTTTTTTGTCTTTTAGTATTTAATTAAACGAGCATAAAAAATAATACTCAAATACGGGGTTTAATATCATTGAATGTTTTAGTAGAGAAAATCATTTCTAAAAATTCCATTGTACGTATACATGTAATTAAATTCATCCAAAGGTGAATATACGTTAATAATAGGAACGGAGCTCATCTAATCGTACAGTCAAAGATATTTTGAATACATTTTCCCTTGTTGCAGTTGTGTTCTAGCTCCGCAGTGTAATAGATTGTAAGCACCATTTAAATGTCAATGCTTGTTATATTTGTTACCTAATATCTCATTTATCTATAATTTTCACTCAAGATTATCAATCAATCAAGTTCTTTTGTTCTGTATAATACAACTAAACAAGTGGATCAAATTCTGACATCTGAAGTGACGTTGACGTCAAAATGTCAACTTAGAAATATTTAATCTCTCCTCTCATCATATATCTGCTATATATAATACCTATCCACTATAATACCTAATTGCTTTGTACCAAAATTATTCAATTAATATAATTTATTTTGAATCAGTTAATTTTACGAGGTAGTTGCATTATATTTCTGCAACCGCATCTATTATTGTGATATATCATAAAAAGGATGCAAAATGCTAGTAAACACCCATACCCTCCTCCTGAATAATCATTAAATCGTAATATTTAATTAATTAGCTAGTAAAGTTAAACTATAAACAAACCGCACACACAGTGTTATAAGTGACTAATGTAAGAATGTGTTTCAAGCCAAAGCACGTCTTCTCAAAATATTTCCTTCAAATAATGTTTAAGTAATTTATATAAAAGTAATATAAAGAAAAATACTTATAACATGTCAATTATGCCTTAAGAACGACAATCAAATGTAAAAGCATTAACATACACAGTACTATGAAAAGGTTGTGTGTTGAAAAATGGACAAGAATAGATTGAAAAATATTTGAAAAGATAATAAAAAGATTAAAACGATTTAATATTTATGTATTAATTTACAGAAAAGAATGAAGTATTTTGTTGTTGATTAACTTCATAACGCAAAGCATCTTCTGGTGACCGATGACCTTGCCCTGTCCTGTCCAACTTATTGATCATTATGTCGTGCTTTTTAAAACGGGTTGCATTTTTCATTTTGCATAATATGCAAAAATTATCTTTTATTCAAAGGGGTATCATTCCACAATCTAGTAAGAAAGTACAAACATAAAACATAAGCCTTTCAATGAGCGTCAAATGTAAAAAACAAAGTTGTGTGTGACTGTGAGTTGCAACTGCAACTTGTGAATGCGAACAATTTTAGCAAAGTTGGACATTGGTGGAATATTAGGACATTTTCAAAGTGTGGTCACTTGACTGACTTGACCTTCCTCATAGTCGTTAGATATCAATATTTGGAGAATAAACAGTAGAACGATAAATGTCATTTTAAATTGTGTATAGTTATATGTAGCAGATTGTGTAACGCAAAAATCGTACTATGCCTTGTTAGCTGACAGCACAAACTAAAACTTACGATCAAGCACAGTAATTATAATTATACCTTCGATTATGTTTGGGGTAATGTGAAACTAAATCTGAAAATGGCTTTGTGCTGGTTTTGTATGCGCAAACGCTAATCACAACAACTGAAAGAACAAACAATCCGTATTCAGCGACTTTCCAAGCTTTACTGAATTGTATCGATCCGTGTTTCTTTCATGTAAGGTAATGTAAGCTTGTAAGGTAGCAAAGAATATATATATTTATATATTCTTTGGTAAGGTAGGTAAAGTTAAAATAGCAATAACAGTGAAGAAGAATTAGTGTAATATGAATGAGGGCTATTGTTTAAGATTTTATGAAGTAAATGGGTTCGAACTTCTGAGCGGAGTGCTTAAAGTTTTCTAAAATCAATTATCATAAGCAGATTGTGAGTACCTAATGAACTTAAAAAATTAATATTTCCAGTTACCTTTTCTATGAACGTTGAATATGATTGGCAGTGAAGTGGGTATGATTGACTTTTGTTATGACAAGATAAAACTACAAATCGGCACGGCAAGAATAATAAAGTAAAAGTACAAATAAGTAAATGTTTCACACAGTACAGTAGGTTTTATTTGGAGTGAAAGACAAAGGTAGAGCTTTATTTTCTTGGTCAAAATACTTTTAATTTAGACTGTCAGTAAGTAGTACATCATTGGACATTGGACAATACAAAATTTTTCAACGAACATAATATTAGACTGTATAATAAGATTGGTTTCGTTGTTGTATTAAAAAGTAATATTCATTACATGCATACTGACACTCTGACAGGAGATATTATTAGATTCATTCATTTCTTTGGCTTCGGGGGTGGTGCATTTTTCACTTCCAGATCCTTTACATTAGGAGAGAAAGTTGGCCCAAAGGAAACTGGACACAGCGGCGATCGGGGTTCGGTTATGATCCGCAACTAACTTGCTGTAGTTGACGATGGGTGCTACAAACGGCCAAAACATCAGTCCAGTCTAAGCAAAGAAACAAAGAAAAGGCGGAATTCATCAGATCAGATTGATACTAACATTGTTCTAAATGAAGGTACAAATAAGTTGAAAGATGGTAAAAGCTACCTACCGTGTGAGTCTTCACATATTTTTCCTTCAGCTCAGCCTTAAAGTGCTCGAAGCTCTCTCCCTCATAAAAATTCATGCCAGCGAAGAAGACAGTGATTGCAATGGGCCAGTAACAGGTTTGTTCGCAGATAACCTACGCCAAGATAAAAGAGACATTCAATTGATTTCAAAATCTTACAATAGTGATGGATCATACATATTTTATTTAGGTCAGTGATTGATAAGCATACCTTAACGACACAAGCCTTGAGGTCATGTCCTGGATAAACTCTGTTGATGAACTTCAGCCAATTGTAGAACACAGGGCAGACGCAAGTGACACCAACAGCTCCGTAGCGAGCGGCAGCGTAAAAGTCAAGCTTCTCGGCTCCGGTCCTCTTCTGATGCAATAAGTTTGCTGAAGGCCACAGGATGGTGTAGGCGGTCACTCCCTTGAGAAAGGGATGTCTGACGAAGAAATCGTGGATCTTGCCCATTTTCCTGGTATCTTCTAGCCTTGGTCTTCACGGGCAAAGTCAAGTCGCAAAAGGGAGTCAGCAAACTTTGAGGAAGGAAGTCTGGAAGTGGGTGCATGCGTAAACTCCTTAATTTTTGTAGTTTTTATGATAAATTGACTATTTAGGATGATTCATTTAAAAACTGTAATGAATTTGGATCGTACCGCCGGATATTTAAAAAAAAAGTTGACTATTTTTGTAGTGAGCAAGCCATTTTCTGATGGAATGGACGATTGATTCGTTCAAGGTGTCAGATCAAACAAACAATTCGAGTTATTTTTAGCCGATTAAGAAAAACAATTGGGTGGCGACGGCAACCGAACTAAATACTTTCCTTTGTTCATAAACGTAATCACCACAAGCAACTGTTGTGTTGTGATGTGATAGAAGGCTCATGTCAGTGATGATGAATAGTGAAAGTGAAATAAGATGCAAATCAATCATAACGAAATTATACTTTAATCGATGACCACATTGACCACTCGCTCGCATGGAGACCTATCCAAGAAAAAACTTTTAGTTCTTCCTACAAAGTGCAATTTATACTAATCTTAACGTTTTCAAAAATGATAGAAAGGAAACAAAAACTGGTGAAGTATTTGCAAAAAAAGTTCAACTAACCAATAATTCCAACCCAATCACATTGTCTAAAAATATTTTCTAACGTAATAGTAGTAGCATAATACGAAAGACACGACACGAGTAAAATAAAGTAGAAAGAAGGATAAAAGATGGGACCACGCACTGACTCATGCCATATTGGAGATGAAATAGAGAAAAGCTTCCCATTAAAGATCGGATATACAATTGCTAAATTCTGGGTCAGTTCTCTATTCCTGCAAGCAAAGCGTTTTGTCAAAAAGCATAACAGGTCAGTAGGGGAAAGTTGAGAATCAGAAATTAAATATAACTTTTTGCTTTCTTTTTCCTTTCGCAGATGATTGACATTGTCGGCTACGGAATCCTCATCCCTTTGATTGGATCCATCCTGGCTGGAGCTATTGCCAAAAAGTTCGAATTGGGGATGGGACAAGAGATAGTCCTCACAGTGGCCCTCACAATGATGGCGATGTTCCTGGCATTTTACTTCTGCTCTGAGCAATCCTACTGGAAATGTTTATTTCAATTCGATGCGTTCTGTCAAGCTGTTTTGCGGGTGAGTAGTTACAAAATACAGCTTAAATACAATTGATTTGTTACTTGTTTGAGTAAAGTCATTATTATGAAAGTAAAAACTTAATTGTATTTCCCGTTATTGTACAGATTCGGGACTTGATAAACACCGTGGTTATCCTTGCTTGCGTCTACAGTCTTGCGTGTTTACTGCAGGAAATGGTTGTGGACAAATCCATAAAGCCGACCCACATGAACGAAGGAGTCCTCTACGTCGTCTTCAAGAGTTTGTTCCGAATCCTGCGAGTGGACGAGGAATGGGGTCTCTCATTGTTAGGTCTGAAACTTCCTAGCCAAGGTACCCTCTTCGATCCCAGTTTTGGAAAGAACGAGCGCTTCGAACATGCAGCCTGCCTCATGCTATTATGTGCAATGCTCTCTGCTTCCGTCGCGAAAGCGATGTACTTCAATAGCCTATTCACTTATCTACGCTCCATGAACATATTCCTCTCTCTCCATCCCATATTTGGTAAGCTAATTACTGAATAACTGAAGCTTTATAATTGTAAATAACTGTTTCATTCATTCTTACCTTTTCTATGTATAAAAAACTTTGATTTTGGTTCTTATTGTAGAGAGTGATGAAAATAGCAGTATGCGAAGCGTTTGGAGCTCTTAGGAAGATGCCATCATGTCGTCGTTCCTGATTCATTTGGAAGATTGAAGATGAATATTTCGAAGATTAGATTTCTATTTCTCACGATATTTTGCAAAACCTTTCAAATTACTATGATTTTTGTCTACTGGTGTGAATGGAGTGTACATATTCTCCCCATAAGAACTGTATTCACATAGCACTTGATCTTCTCTACTATCGCTTTGTTTCTCTAAGTACTGTAAAAGTGATTTGTATATAAAATTGCAATAAAAAAGTAGCTCACTCCGATGCATTGTATTTTCTGAAATTGTTTTGTGGTTACTGATTGGTAGTTATTTATGATGGATGCCACTTATCGTTAAATAGTTTAGTTAAATAAATATTAGTAAAATAGTTAGCAATGACAAAAATATTATATTAGGTCAGTATGCTTGGAGCGAGAGAGAAAGGGAAACGGAAAGAAAGAATGCGGTGATTTTGTCAGAATTATATAATTGAAATATTATAATTAGATTAGATTAAATTAAGTCATTTGCATAACGAAATTAATTTCATTCAAGTGTAAAAAATCTCTGTTTATTGATTCAATTCAGCAAAAAAGAAGAAAAGTTGCAAGATACATATAAAGGAATAAAGTTAGTTTTTAAGAGGAGAGGAATCGAGAAGAGGAAGGACAGGATTATTGGATATATTCATATTCATCGGATTTTTCATCTTCGCCCTTTCGTCGGATGTACTCCTGCTCCACCAGTGATTCAATTGCTTTCTGTAACGATTGTGCAAAAAAGAAAAATGCATTTTAATTAAATAATAAAAAAAATTAATAATCCATGATTATTGAAAAAGGTAAAACAAACAATGATGATTGTAACGAAAGTAAAGTAAGAGAAAACGTACGTTTATAGCTTTGGAGGATGGAGGAAAACGCCCTTTGAGTTGGTCGATAATTTCGCAGATAAGATTTTGAAGGTGCATGGTTTTCCGAGTTTTCATTACACGAACGCCAGCCGCCATAATTTCGGAGTTTCTGTCCTTCTCCAGCTCAGCATTAGCCCGCTCATTATCCAAGGATGCTTCATATTTGAGGACAGGGCAGAAATTAATTTTGATTCGTGATTTCTTGAAATCCTTATTCAACTCCACGATTGATTCAGTCGACAACTCCTTCGTTGGAGCTTCTGGTTCAAGTAGAGCTTCTGGTCGTTTAAGTAGAGCTTCTTTTACAAAAAATTGGACTATCTGGATCACGATATTCTCATCTAGTTTAGTTGCTTCGATAAGCTCTTCCACTGTGTAAGAATCCTTCTCGTTGAATTGTAGAACTATCGCAATCCCGTACGTGCTGAGGACAAGCGTGTATTTTTTCCCGAAATGGTTCGTTTTCACTTCTCCTCGGGATCTTGAGTTCAGAAAATGAAGCTTTCTTCCATTCGAATACTTTTCCCTGAAGAAACTGTTGTAGTGAGTCATGATTCGCTCCAACTGAAAATGCATTAAAGACATACGTAAGAATGAGGTGGAGTGGAAGGAGTTATTTCTTAGTTTTACCCAAAGACATGCTCTCTGTTGGTGTCCGATTTTAACTTTGTTTACCTCTGACGGAAGTGAAAACCCGCTTTGATCATGCTTGAAAGGCCATGTACCGGATGTCAGTGTCATTATATTAAAGTCAATCTTCCAGTGATCAGGATGTTTTTCCATCATCCAGGATTTAAAGTCTGGGTTCATAGTTCTGGAAAGTTCCACGTCCTGTTAAATACATCATAAATATAAATAATTAAAATTAACTTTAGTAATGTGCATGACAAAGTAAATCCACAATAATCCAGTCTTCATAATATTGCAGTTTGTATTTTACTTGGATCATCCTCTGAAGCTTTCTGGTATACTCAAAACCGCAGCACGATTTCAGTTTCAATACCATTGAGGATTCGTCTTCGAGGAAGTTTGAGCTGCTGATAAGACGTAATCCAAGCCTACGAGTGTAGTACTTCTCGAACACATCCTTATCATTGATAAACTTAAATACTTGTATCTGAAAAACGTAAAATTAAATGCAAAGGTAAGCCATTTTTACTAATAATACAATATAGTAATCAGTTGATACTAAATGATAAGTAATTTTGATTGCTTACGGCAATATTTAGTTTTTCATCCACGCTCTTGTCGCTCTTGTTCTTGTCATCTCCCTTCTTTAACACATTATCGCAATAACATGCAAGCATTATGGAAGACCTGTGAAGAATCTCGCGTGGCGTGCTGTAACAAGGGAAAGAAGGTTTCCAACTTAAGTAGATAATCTCTTTTGGTATAATTTTTATTGTTAAAAAAATTAAAATGAGTTTAAACAAAACATTCGTATTTTATTTCCACTAACTTTTCCGACTCTACTTGATTAATGAACGCACGACATCCGATTTCTAGAGCCTTGATGAAGCCGGCATCTTTCTTAAAGGCGGTGCTAACCAAAGAAGCGAATTTTTCATGGGTGTC
>JAHZNJ010001611.1:0-12988 GCA_027744475.1 Lepidocyrtus cf. sotoi NNG-2020 | reverse complement strand
GTGAGAGACTAAAAGCATAATTGCGTTTTTGACCATTTCATCAAATTTTTAAACGTTCGTTCGTACATCGTACTATCGTCCGGTCGTAGGGAGGATAAAAGAAAGAAAGTGAGGAAAGACACTTTTGCCAGACAACAATAACAAAAACTAAAAAACAACAACAACCATTTCGGAATTCTCCGCAGCTTCGTTATTAAAATGTTCTCTTGTTATAAAACTTCATAACCAGCAACCAACAACTGAAGGACAGCCAATTACTGATCCTTTTATTTTTTTTGAGTATTTTTTTAAACAAAAATAATCTTTTTCGTGCATGACAAGTACACCACAAGCACGTCTATAACAAGCCAACCGCCGCGCCGCACTCGCATTCGAAACAATTGAAATCAAACAATTCAATTGCAAACATAAATAAAAAGAATTGTCAAATAAAAAAAACAAGTTGTGTTTTTTTTGTATTTATGAAAGCCACACGCACGCTCACGCAGTCAACATCAACCCACGCATTTTTTTGTTAGACTTACAACAACAAATACATAAAAAATTGCTGCATTTGACAAACAAAAAGGATACATAAGTATTTATGTGTGAGTTTGTCAACCACTACTTTTACTTTTTCTGTCGTGAACAGCGTTCGTAATAGAATTTAATGGGCTCTTCATACTTACATAGTTTAGAAACATGATGAAATATTCAAGGCAGCTAGAGCTTAGCTATTCAACTATACGTAAAGTGTTACAATTATTCATGCTTCATAATATAGAGTTGGTATTTTGGCGTAGAATCCCTTAGTATATGAATAAATATAATTGGGTATTGGGTTGCTTAAAAGTATTATCGTTGAAGCATTTTGTAGACTGCTGCAATTAACTTAGAATTGTCACAAAATGTCAATCCAAAAACGGAATCAGCCCTATCCAAAATTTTTCTTAAAGATTATTCTAGCTTTGGTAAAGGATACTCTTACAACAGTTACTTACTTGAATGAGATAAGCTACGACATGGCGATGGGAGAGAATGTCAGACCCAACCCAACATGATTAATATACATTATACCTACTTGATTGACAAAGGAGATTGAAAATAGCGACAACAATTTTTTATTGTGTCATCATAAGTAAAAGTAGCATTGATGACAGGTAGTGAATTTAATTGCCGATTTGAATTCATCTTCCTTTCTTTTATCATTCACAACAATAATTTATTGATTTGACACGCAGCAGCAGGTATTTGATTTGATTTAATTATTCTGGTGCACTCACTGCGTGTTTGCAGTGAAAAATATTGAGAAAGTGACATCAAAAAGTAAGCTTATAAGCTTTTAAAAACGAATTTAACACAAGAATGGTTTTACCCTTATGACAGAGCAATTAGATTTATGGATTAAAGTTAATAATCAATAGCTGTACAAAATTAACTCAAATTATAAACAAAAGAGACGAAGTGTATTAAAGTCGTAATAATATCATTGTGTGTTTTGTTTTTTCTTGATTGAATTATTATTACTTTGCTTTTCTAGTTTGCTATATAAACTAAGCTGGGTTGTGAAAAGTTTTTAAATTTTCTCATTGTTTTGTCATACTTACTTCCTTTTCTCCTTTCACACCGATATCATCGTCGCATTACCCTATGTAAATGAAGAACGGCAACGGCAGCGACAAAAAAGTAGAACAATTTGAATAAAAATAACTTATAAAACCGCAACCGCTCCACATTTAAACCGTTTATTAAAATGTAAAGTGAGATTTTTTACATTTAATAACAATCCGTCATTATATTATCGTTATCTTGTTAATATAACACATCTATAATAAAAGCATATAATGTATAATAGCTAAATGCGAACAAACGAATAAATTTTATAGTATAAATAATAATTACTTATTTCCTTAAATGATTATTATATATGATTCCTTTCACAAGTCCCACAATCATCATCACCACCACCACCCCCACAGCAAAAATAATATTGTATAAAAAACAGTGCAAAGAAAACTGCAAGTATTTTTTCAGTCTTCTTGTTAAGTTGTTACTGTTACTAAGAATTGAATGACTCTTTTGATTTGGCTGAGAAAGAAACCCCTTTTGTTTTCATTTCCGTTTTTTAATCACCTTCTCGGTTCCCTTTGGTGTAATAGCTGAGCTTGGCTCACTTTTTTTAATGACTGATAAAAGTGACTCAGTCTTCACACCCCAGTTTTCTTGCAAAATACTAAATACTACAAGGTATGGAGGTGGATTAATCCACCCACCTGCTTGTTTATCTCTCTTTCTCTGTCTTTTTCCTTTACCACCGGGAGAAATAAAAGTAAATGGGAAAATCGTGCGCATGCATATAGGTAGAAGGCTGATTTGATTGTGCCGTGAGAAACTTTTCTTTCTCTTGAAGAAAATACCTTCCTTAACATAATCTAGACAAAATGAGCCTGAATTGAATATTATTCAAGTTTAAAGACTTCATGATAAAATTTTTGTTTAATTCAAATCCTAAACAGTGGAAAGGCTACACTGCGTATTGCATTAAACATTTTAATTGAAAGTTTGCAATTACAGTCAAATTATTTTGTCGTTGACCCGCAAAAAAATTGTGAAATATATGAAAGGGCTTTCTGAAAGTAATGAAAATTAGTACCCACTTTACATCGTCAACCAATCAGCTCAGTTTCTGCGAACTGCGAATCTAGCTTTTATTATGAATGAGTCACTTCACGGGTGACTAACGCATTAGGATCGAGATTCGAGCTTAACATCAACAACAATCAAGATTGAAAAGCATCATCAACATTTACAATTATGTACCTATGCACATGGAAAGGAAAGAAAAGGGCCATCTTATAGTAAGCCAAACCAAAACCAAAAACCTTACTGCGTAGTACACTACAAGCAAAAGAAAGAACAAAGTATCACGCTTCATTGGGTAGTAAACTCATGAATGATGGCAGATTAAAGATTTGCTGTGGTGAATTAAAGAAAAAGGGGCACACCAGCAGCAGCAGCAACAACAAAGGCAACTTGATTTGACATTGCGCTGCTGTGTTGTTGTTGCTTTTGATAATGTGCAAAAAATGTTTCTTTTTTACTAAACATGGGCTTACTATTATTGCCTCACTCAATCAGCGTTTTTTCAAAAGGTATGGTACAGACTCTACAACACAACTGGCTCAACGCAAGATAGAATCTCAACAATCCGTTTAAGGGTTAGTACAGGGGTAAAAGGGCCATAAAACTGACGATAACAATACACATAAGTCATACCTACCTATAGCTTAGCTTTGCCTTGACACTGGCAAACAGGCAATATATCTGCGCTAATCATACTTGCCAAAATAAATGCAATAATCAAGAAAAATATCGTATTCAATTTTATTTACACATGTTAACGGAGTGGTGTGCTGTAATGTTGCTGTTGCAAAATTATGGCAGGTATAATTTTGATAAACGAGTAAAAAGTCGTCGAATGACTGTTGCTAATAAACTTCATTTCAATTCAAGAGGGGGAAAATTAAAGGAAAGAAAGAATCAGATTTGATTTGCATCATCAGAGAAAAAGTACAAAAGCAAAATACTTCTTGCTAAAAAGCTATTCCACTAACATACTTTTATCATTCATTGGCGCAGTATTGCAATATCATCTATTCTTGGTAATATCCAATGGCAAACTTTAACAGAAAATATCTAAACCCTAAAGTTTGCAAACTTCTAATGATGCTTGGTGTTATATTGACTGCGAAAAATTAGCATGTGCATAAACTACCTAAATGAAATGTGTAGACTTGAACACGAACACTAATAATAAAATAACTTTAACTTTAATTGCAATTACAACATTGAATTTTGATGACGAGAAAACCACAGTCAGAGCCTAGAGCTACTTAAACTCACAACAGGAAAAGAGTTTCAAGTGCAACCTTCAAGGAAAAAACTGAAAAAAGGGTGACGACGACGCGCGACGGTGTGGTAAAGATAAAAAATGTGTCAGTCAGTCAACTCCGTATAATTTTGCTAGACTTTCTCTCTTTTTTAAGCATTTGTCATCTTTAATGTCAACATTTATTATTATTAGATTATTAAGATATCCGCTGTGCTGCTGCTGAACCTACTTAGCTTGAGTTGAGCATGTTTTTATGCGGATGTATTAGAAATGAAAATGAAACCAGGTATGTATAAATGTGTTTTATTGTCGTTTTATGATTTTACTTATGACGAGAAGGAGATGATAAATGTGACAAGTTGACACATTAATCATGAAAGTGAAATGGAGGGAGGATGATGGAACCTAGTTTAGATGATGATAGATAGGATAAACACTTTATAAAACAGATTACTTAAAAAAATGAGGTTGAAAAATTATAAAAAATGTCTTTTCTCATCTCGACGGTAGCGATATTTTTTCCTAGGTGGACCAGGCATTCTATCACTCCGGGTGACCGAAATCACCTCCGTATTGGCTATACCACCACGTCCACTACCCCCACCACCACCACCACCGCGACTGCTCCGGCTGGATCCACCCCCGCTCCGTAAGAGTGGTGGGAACTCGGTGGTTCCGTTGGAAGCCGTTGTTTGCCTCGTCGCAATGCGTTGCTATTTCAATTGTAACGGCAAATTATGACTAAATGTCATAAATATTTTTATAGTCGATAGTGAGTCAGCGGAATATTTTTTAATTAGTTCATTTGAAATTTGAAGAGACTTTTCTTTTAAAAAGTGATTTATATACTTATAGTAATGCTGAAAGCTCTCGTAAAGATAATTAGATTTTCTTTACGGATTGAGGAACAATTTAACTTTTCATTAGTATCATTTCTCTATCTTCAACAAATACATTTGTAACAAATACAAATTACTAATAAAAAATTTTTTAGAGAATGAGCGTAATAAATTGAATCGTTGTTGGCTAGAATATCACCTCGTTTGGCATTTGATTTGATTTGTAGATAGAATCGAAATGAGCTACTTAAACAAGCTAAGCTCTATTTTAGGTAATAATTTTGTCCAATCATCAAAAAATCATTTTGATTTTGATAAAGCTGACATTAAATTGGACCAACTTTTTTTACAAACTTATTTTATTGTGAAAAAGGCTCCTCTTCAAATTTTAGAGAGTATAACGGAAATACTTTAATACGAGCAAAGTAGAAGAGTGACAAGACACTATAATAACGTGATGATGATGATGAAGAACGGAACGATGCGATGAACGAATTTTGCACTTGGCCTTTTCTCGTTGCACTTTTCGATGATCTTCTTCTTCGTCTTAACTTGATTTGTTGTTACAATTGCGGAAACCTTTTTACTACTACTACTAATGTGCACTTGTTCTACTGTTCTACTTTTTTTAAGAAAAGAAAACTTTTATCAGCAACACATCAGCAACATTTCCCCCGCTTTTGTCTTCTGCTGCTGCTGCTGCCACATTTCTTCCACCTTTCCAACAACACGAAAACAATAAGGTCCTGTCCTGTTATTAAAAGTTGGCTTGTTTTTCATTGTCATAACCATATCAAGAAGATTTTGACGTTGATTAAACTCTTTCAAATTGACATTTGCCTTCGTTTCTTTTCTTTATTTTTGTTGCAAAAAATGTGTAGTTATTAAGTAATCACTTTTCGGTCACGACTTCACTCCTATTTTATCCTAGAAAAGAAGGAAACGATCCAAATTTCGGTCATATTTATTGTCATCCAGATCTTATCGTTTTCATCATCCGGTGCGGTGTATGTAAAAACTCTTTTTGCGAACAACAAACCTTTCCTTCTCTGACATTTGCGAAGTATTTTTTTGTGATATGATGGAACCATGAACCGAAGCGACGTTGCGTTGCGAGGTGATGTCGAGTTGAGAGACAATACAGACAAAACCACGACACGACGATACAGTTAGGGTCACTTATCTAAAACCTTCATCATCGCAAATAGCAATGTTTACAACGTCATAAATTTTTATATTTTTCTGCAAATCTTTCACTGGCGATCCTTGAAGTCTTCCGATTCCGATCTATAGGTACTACGGTGCATTAAATTTTTTGTTGTAGTAGATCCCCTTTAAGATAACCTTGTCGGATGGATTTTACGCAGACCATAAGATTTTATTTAACCTTGGGCCAAGTTGGTGAAGGAAGTCAAGTTCAAGGCGACCTAAAAATCAGAGTCAGGAGGAAGTCTATTGTAAAAATTTATTCTTTTATGGTCATTAAATTTTTAAATAAAACCGATTCTGGCAAAATTCCATTGAATTTTAGGAATTATCATTTTACCGAATGTTTATCTTTTAATTTATCTTATTTGTCCAAAAACACTTTATATATCCACCTACATACATTACAAGTATTATTTTATGTACATACCTAGGTACCTACCTATAATACCTGCCACTATTTATTTTATCGTAGATGGTATTTTTAGTAGTTACCTAACAGGAATACTGAAAAATTAAGCAAAAAACTTGCCATAAAACCGAACCAGTAAAATATTTCTACTGCCCTGGTCATGATTCATAAAATAATTCCCTTTGTACAAATAGTAATTTTGTAATTACTGTGAAATACTAACAAGAAAAAGATTAAAAACCACTCGAATCATGCTTACATATTATTTCCTCCTTGTTTTTAAGATCATTTGTTAATGATAGCAAAGATTACTGTGCGTGCCTCTTTATGCAAACGGAATTACTACTAGCATAATCACATTGGTTGGTATAAGTAAGTACTTAGTTTTTGGTTCTGAAGTTTTTTTTTATTGATTTTGCTTGCCAAAATGGCTCAGTTGAAATGCCTGTTGTTTGACTAATGTCCGAACGACGCGACGCGAAGGAAAAAAACTTTTATAGCTAAAATTGAGATAAATATTATTTATGTTCTCTGCACTTAAAAAGTAGTTTAAATACTAAAATAGCTTCATTATCACTCGTTAGTTTTATATTTAACAACAATAGTAGGAAGTCCTTTTAAACATTTTACAACTATTATTAACTCATCAAGTCATAATTGTCCGTGATTATTCCAGAGGCAAAATTTAGGTAAAAAAATTGTAATATCCCCTGTAATATCAGAATAAGAATACGAAACTACTAAAAATACTGCAATCAAAGCGGGCGAAGGACACCACACGGAGTAAATAATGCTGAATAGATTTTTTAATTACAAAAGCCAAAAACAAAAAAAAAACTAATGACAGTAATTGACTCTGTAAAGGAACTGAGATTAAGTAGCCAACCACGTTTCCTTCTAATTTAATGCTTGCTATACATAATTTTGTGAAAATTATTGGCATAAATTAGTAAATGGGTACCCAATCGATATCGATATAATCAGATCTCTAATTAAAGGGCTACTAAACCTTAATTAGCGAAAATAAGAATTTGTTTATGGATGGGATAAGCAAAAATGTTAACCTACGATACGATACGTTTAATTTTAGAGCTGATGCAATGATGCGAAATCAAGCCGGTACGCGCTAAATGAACGCAAATAGTTATGTACGTCTACATTTTGTTTCAAAGAAACGGGAAGAGTTCGCTGCATTCCGAATCCCAATTCGATATATGATTGGCCTGTTAGCCACGGACACGACAAAATTTTGAAACAAAAGTACAGTTCTTCTCGGACGTCGGGCGGAACTGTTATGAAGTGCAGCAAACGTCTTATAAAAATTACGAATGCACCGAATAATGCGAAAAGTCTTTTGCAGAAGATGATGAGAAATGAAGTGATGTTGCTGTGTACGGTTATACAGTTACTTTTACTCCATCAACATCACTACCACCACCAACAATAAAAGCCTAATAACAACAACAACTGCATCAACAATCAACCGACTGCATAACATTAACGTATTAGCGTGCACGTACCGAAAAACATCGTTTTACAAGTAAAATTTTGCAAATTATTTTATAATTTCCTTACAACCAGGCTATACTCTTTAATCCTAAGACTGTAATACATGTGGTGAAATTGTATTACGGCTCAATTTACTGTCGATGCTAATTGCTAATAATAGCAATTTTGCAATTTGGCATTGAATTGACAAATAAACAAGAAAAAACACAAAAATTAAGAGCTCCGTTATTTTTTTGCGGTGTTGTTGATTGGTAATGACGATCGGAAAATTGTGATTTTTTCTGAATGCTAAAAACTCCTCACTTAATTCGAGGCTTTAAAAGCAATTTTCATTTAATATTTAAAACTTATTCACAAAAAACGTGTAGCTTGGCATGTTTTAATTTTAATGAATTTAATGAGTGACAATAATGACTGCTTTCCTTTTAACGGGAACACTTACCATTTCTTCACATTTTATGAAAGATAAACTTTTTAAAATGGTTTCCATTAAATCCGAATGTTAATTTTCCTTGTGACCAGTCACAAGTATAGTTGTAAATCAACTTAAGTAACAGCAGCACAACAATTAAACTTTTGACAACCAAATAAAACTTGCGTTCAAACGTTTCGTCTAAGAGAAAAAAATGCTTTAATTTATAATTTTAGCAGAAATGTCTTGCCATGAAGACGTACGCTTGTGAGCACAAATAGTCACAGTCACCTCACCACCACAGTTCCTTCGCTTACTCATTCTGCTTTTGTTGTCTGACCAGCACCAAACTTAATTGTTTTAGATTTTGCTAAAAAGGAAGTAAACAAAGGGAAAAAAATATTTTTACACAATGCAGCTGCTGCTCTTGTTTGAGCAAAACTTGCAAAGTTACTCTTTTGAAAAAATATTGTTCTTCATAATATAATAGAAGTTCTTGCTCAACATGAACATAATATAACCAAAAGAGCTTCAGCAGAGTAAAACTCTGTCATGTCACTGCTGCTGCTCTGCTGCGTGTGCTAGATTCATCCACACGTTTATCTCATTCGTATTCATAAAGTTTTACTAAAAACAAGTTTATAGTTTAGTTTAACAAGAAACGAATGATGAATTCAGCAAAAATTAACTCTAATGAAGTGCAGTCCTCCTCCTCTCTATCGACATTTTTATGCATAGCTTTTACTACTTCGAATAATAATACAAGTACCAACCAAGTTTATCATAATTTTTTGTATTATATTTTTTTATTATTGTTGTTATCTATCTGTAACTATCGCTGTATGAACGAATGATGATGAGGGGGAGAAGGGGATGATGATGAAACATGTAAGAGCACAAATTACAAAAATTGTTGAGCAGAAAATGTATTCTTTTGTGGTATTGAAATGAAGGTAGAGACCGTACAATTTTTAACAAAAGGTTTCTTCAGTGGTAGTACGAGTATTGTAGTACTTTACAGAAAACTCGCTCACTGCCGTGTCTGCCATGGCTTATCCCGTGTTTTATCGTATCTATTCATAATGATCAAAATCACCCCCTTCTAACTCTTCTACTACTGCTGCTCTGCAACAATGAATGCCAATGTCTAACTACTTAATAATCTTTAGCATTGTTATTTAAGTTCTCTACAGAAAAATTGTATCCCTTTATACTTAAGATTAAAAATTACCCGCGATTGTCTATCTAAACTGCGATTATGTGTGCAAGAATTCACTCATATGCCATCACCAGCTTAATCACACTTAATACATGAATTTAAAAATGACCAAATTGAGCATGCAGTAATAATGCATTATATTCTGTAAAAAGCTTTTAATCCATTGGGTTTAAAGTTACTATTTAAAATTAAACTTACCGAGTTGCGTATTTCAACTTCACAGGTGCAGCTGCAATTTAGCTGCTGCTCCATGAGCCTCAAAGTTTCGCACTTTTGCTATTTCTGTTTAGAAACAAAAATTCATTGTAACTATTAAAAGGCCCTGTCGCCAAAAGTTTTTCAACAATGCAATAAAACTCACTTCGGGCTCAGAGAATGAGTATTGCAAGCAAACAAACAATATGAAAAGTTTGCGAAGCAGTGGTAGTGGCAGGGCAGATATTTTATTGTTTCTTTTTTATCTACTCAACATTTCATTTTTATTTAAAAACTGCTACATTTTGCTAAACATTAAATTCTCACTCATTCACTGTTTTTTTCTTTTTTAGTCTATTTTTTGGTTATACATCACCACCCAATTTACAGCTAGCTACATTTTTTGTACTTTTTTTTATTGTTGTTGCTGTCTGCCTGCTGTGAATGTGCTGTTGTGGTAGATGTCTGCACTCTTCTGATTCTATTCGTTCTGTGATGATGATCCCCTATTCTTCCATTTCTTCCCTTTCTTGTTCATTTTTTTATATTGTGTTTGTGATTCTGTGATATTTACATGATGATTTCTGTCTTGTGTCTGTATGTGAGAGTCTTTGCTCTCTGCTTGGTTACAATCTTCTCTTATGAGCTCAATTCATAAAAGAACCAACAAGCTCAATAATCTGATCTACGAAATCGAGATCCCTTTCATAAAAGACACTTCTTCGAACATTTTTTATACAAATACCATTCACATCTCACATCTCTACTACTAAACAAAAACCAACAAGAAGTTCTAACAATATGCCAAGCCAAGTCAAACCCTTACTGTTTCGTCAACAGAAGTAAAATATTTACTTAAAGCCAGAGAGTGCAGCAGAAAGTTTTTCTCTATTGTTATGTTTTGACGGGAGGTCTCTTGTCCTGTACAGTACGTGTGTATGTGTGAAGAAATCTTAAAGGCCATATCACCCCCGTCATATCACCAAGATTGCAAAATATTATGTGCATATTATAAAAAAGACAAAAAGGATTCTTTGCTACTTAACTTACATGTGAAACTGTGAAAGGATGTGGAGAAGAGATAGGGATAAAGTCTAGCAATGATATTGCATGTAGAATTCGAATGCAGATAGATACAGAAAAGACGGATTTACTATGTAAAAAGAAGGGACAAGATAGTTGATTTGATACCACTTTTATTCTACAACCATCACTGTGCCTTGTACTACGGACATGGAACGAAAAGCTCAGAGAACTGCCGAAGAGACTGCCGAGTTTTGTTGTTTATATATCCTTTGAGGAGCTACTCTATGCGATATTATTATATGAGTTGGTGGAAAATGAGAAAAGAAAGAAAGTAAGGAAGAAGGGAAAATGGTTAATGCATATAGAGACAAGTAGTAAATGGCAGGAAAGTACACAGGCCAAGCCAAACCATACCATGCATTACTACATACCATAATCATCAGTCATCAGCCCAGTTCACCTTATAGAGCCAAAACTTGGCTTTAACTTACTCAGCAACAACAACAAAATGTTACTAGTTGGCTCCCTGACATTCCTCTTTTTCTTCAAGAAAAAGAATGAATGTTAAAATACCTATGGAACAGAGTAAAACAGAAAGAAAGGGTTATGGTTACATATTGTAAGAAAGTTTACAAAGAAATTCACAGACTTCTTGCTTTTTGCAGCTGCACTTTAGCTAAAAGTCATTGCTTGGTGTGCATAACACTATAGCTCAACTATAACTACCACCACACGATGACATTTTCGTGGTAGAAAACCAGAGAAGAAGGTGATTAAAATTATGATGGGAATGGGAAACGTAATGCGTAATAATCCTAAGAATTGGCTTATCATTTTAACCACCTTGCATATCTGCCAAACACATGCATAATATGGATTTGGTAGTCTGGTAGTAGGTAGCCAAACCTGCGACAATGAATCCTAAGTCTGCTCTGCTGCTCTTGAGCTAAAAGACAAATATCTAATTACCTTTGCTTGAAATTGCTTCGAAATTTCAAAGGCTTCTTTCTTAATTTTTGTCCAAACTGCATGAACATTTTCTTGAGCAGGATATACGATAGTCAAGTCAAATATTAATTAAAAATAAAATTAAAAACACGCAGAACGAAGAAAAACAAGAATTTATAGAGAAATGCAAAAATGAGTGATCTAAAACTGAAACTTCCTGAGTTCCTTCTTTGTTCATTTCAGCAGGTGTTCAGTCTTACTCTTTTAAAGTGCTTTTTGTTGCTATTTTTTGTAGGAACAATTTTTAAAAGGAAGACAGGATGTAGCATATTTTTTGCAAAGGAAAGTAAAGGAAACAAAGTTTGCTACGAGACTGCTATGCTGCTGTGCGGTGGAAAAATAGTACTTTGATATAAGAAAAACTATTTTTGCCTAAGGCGAGTAATAATGATAGGATATAACCAAGTGCTGATGTAACACGTAAGCAATTTAGGTGGGCGAGAAGAATACCGCCGTATTGCTCGTAGTCCATTTGAAATTTAAAAAATTGGGAAGGATGAGGAAGGGGTTTAAAAGGATTTTCAAGTACTGAAGGGTTTAAACTTATCTTAAGAATGGGCAGAAGATGTCAATCAAAAAAGGAGAAAAAGAAGGATTTGCATTTTTGAAATTTGCATTGCACTTTAGCTTGCGTAGTCGTCGTCGTCGACGGAACGATTTAAATTGATGCTTAGAAAACGCAAAAACCGCGGAGAGTAATATTGCTACTCCGCCATTAAAACCGCAATGGGATTATTATCGCGGAAGAAAATTTCAAAAGTAAAGTAGTCCTTTCCTTACTTTACAAGAAGCTTTTAATAGTACTTTTATAAAGTAATCTAACTTCACTCATTCTTTTGGGCTTGCGTTGTTTAGGGGTCAAAATTTTGAATTATGGTGAGAACTGCATTGTACCGAGGAATATTTTTTCGAGAAAAATTGAAACAATCGTCTTGCATAATAAAATGCTAACGTTTATGAACTATCACCATAATTTACATATTATCCATTTCGATTTCTACCTTAATCATATCAGCAATAAAATGTTATATAGTATATTATGGGATTAATTTTATCAAATTGGCCTAAATCCTAATGCAGTACGGGTTTACCATTTGCCACTAAAGTGGAACATAACATAATATTTCATTTCCTTCCTTTTCTTTCAATACCACAAAAAACGCTTTTGCTGATTTCATGCTTTAAAAGAAACAAGAATATCATAATATTATGCAAATCATTATTGTTACTTGTTTGCCCGTAAGCGACGTTCTTTGAAAAAGAAAACAAAAAATGCAAAAATTGTATAAAA
>JAHZNJ010001610.1:0-11469 GCA_027744475.1 Lepidocyrtus cf. sotoi NNG-2020 | reverse complement strand
CATGAAAGTTTGTATAGCAATTAAATTCCAATTCTTACCTCCCATTTAATTTATATTTTTGCTCATCCCATCCTTAACTTTAACCAAATGCGGTAAACAAATTTAACTGAACTGTTTTGAACTCAAAATTTTCACTTTAATCCTGTTTTCTCTAAACATTGCTACGTTTTAACTTTAACTGAACTGCACACTAGCACACTTAAGTATTTAACTTTTAGTCGCAAACCGTAATGACTAAAAGCGTTTTCAAACTTCACGTTTCCTCTACTACTATCAGGTCTCATGGTTGAAGTCTCAGACCAGGCTTTTACATGGAGAAAGTCACGTCACGTCATCAAGTATTAAGGGAAAAACAAAAACACTTCCACCTTATAATTCATTTCGTCGTTTTTGTTTCATAATAAAAAACAAACAGCCACACATGAAAACAACCAACCAGCCAAGCCATTACTGCTAGCCACTGCTGCACTGTCACATTACTTACGAGTTAGTTATATGGTAAATGCGGGTGGGTAGCATTAGTTTATTTTTTCACTCGACTCTTTCACTCCATTTCCACTCCCAAAATGTGTCATGCTGTTCCGAAGGCAGTGGGGAAATGACTGAGCAGAACCACTCCAATTTCACATGGGAAAAGTAAGACATGCATTGTGTCGTTGTGATGATAATGACGACAATGATGGTGGTTTGGTCGTTGTTGTAGTAGCTAGTAGCTAGTAAGTCAAGTAAACCTACATTAATCTAATAAGAATAGTAAGTAAAAGTAAGGGAAGAGCTGCATCGAAATGTTCACTATTAAAGCCATGTAATAATAGCATCAGAACAGGAGAAAGAACATCGATACTTTTGCATGTGTACAGGTAATCATGAAAAATTTACTGAACCTCCTTTCTTCTCCCCACTTTTTTTCTGTGAATTGGATTTGGCTACCTCCAGTTATTACGAGGGAGGAGGAGCTCTCTGAGGAAAGCCAAGGAACATCATAATACAGAACACAAATAGTTTGTTATTATCGTATCTACAACAAAAAACTTAATATGGGAGAAAGCATGCATGTTTGTTACGATGATTCTATGATAGAATTATGGAATTCACATAGCTTGACAATGCCAACAAATTTTTACTTTTCTCACAACGTTCTGCTTTCTCCAGAACAACCATGAACATGAACGAAATGCATTTTGGAACTTTGAATGAAATTCACAATCAGTCAGGCTACTTAGCTTCACTTAGTCACTTACTTTAGCTTGATTGAAAAGGCTCGTCAAATTTTAAAACTTTCTTTGGCCGGGGAGCATTCGTTTGATAGATGTTTAAATTGAGTTGATGGAAAACTTACAAACTTTCCTTTTGTTGCAACTTAAACGTATGTTTTGCAGACGGGTGCTTTGTCTCAAACTTTACTGTCCTAAAACTCGACCATTTACTATTGGACGCTAAAAAGGAAGGAATAGGAAGTGGAGAAAGTCGTGTAATGCAATAAAGAGATAGGCGATGAGATGAGTGATTGATTAATAATGTAAGATCCAAACTAGAACAAGATCTAATATGTACCACTTACCACTTTCTGTCATTCAAACGCGTTTTCGTTAGTTGGATAAAAAATGAAAGTTTAGTGCAAAGAATTTTTTCACAAACATAATTTAATAATTTATTAGCAAGGAAAGACATTATTTTTTGTTTGCCAAATATTATAATTGATTTTAATTAGTTACGTAATTGACATGTGGAATCAAAATAAATAGTATATTGTGCTTTTTCGTATTATCAATCAATTATTTCTTTTGGTACATTTTATTGTAATTTCTTCGTTTTAAATTAACATTAGCTAGTTTTTAAATAAATACAATCATTAATTATAATAATTTAATTTAATAAAGAATAAACAACTAAACAAACTTTAACTAACACTTACACAAATATAGCACCAAACTCCCAAAAAAACAAACAAAAGTAAATCTAAATTTACTTCATTTTTTGTCGCTTTTCCTTGTACTGGACGGAAAAAATATAAATACGAATAAATACAAATGGACACTGGTAAGTTAAACTCTTCTTTTTAGTTCTTTCAAATAAATACAAGCATTGGGAGACAGAGAATTATTTCAATTACTAATTAATTAATTTAGTCAATAAGTACTTTTATATTACAGTAAGAGAATATAATTTTGATCACACATTTTAAATTCTTAAAGAATTTGACAAACTGTTAATCATTTACAAATAAATCATTCCTAAACCTTCTTCAGTCTTGATTTATATCCCAGAAAAAATAAATTACCTAAGCTAAAACCCGATTACGAATACTGGAAACTTAATCATTTCAATCAATGCATACAATAAATTACATAACAGACACTAAACTTTAAACACAGCACCAGGTCCAGGGACATTTTTTAAATACTTTTCAGTAATTATTAATTACGTTAAAATTAAAGCTGCAATACTTAAAAAACTAGTCACACTTCGGCATAATGTCTTTTCGGTATTTTTAGACTGTTTCAGAAGGGTATTTAGCTCACAAAAACAATCGCCGATGCCCTCATTACATCAAATCGTTGCAAAAACGGAAATTCTTACGTCTTCCTTTCACAGACACAATAATACATTAATTTACAACACAACACAATGTTTTCACTACTTACACAAGTTTAACTTTAATGGTACTAATTTTGAACAAAGGAAACAAATGGCTAGACTAAAGGCTAATGTCTTCCGGTTAGTTGGGAGCCATGAAATCTACCAGCAGAAGGGCTTGATGGAGGCGTATGATTCTTTTTCAGTCCCCCACCCAGTCTGACAGATAACCTCTTTGGGGGAACAGGAGGAGTCGATGACTGGGAGACTGAGGGGGAGTCACTGCTGTTAGAACGGATTGGTCGAATTGCTTCAAGATGATGAAATTTTCACACAGAGAGAACAAACAAACAATTATAGGACCGACCGACACACAACGAAAATGGTTGGAAGGGGTTTGGCAGAAAGACAGGGTACGAAACATGCATCACGTACATAAAACAAGAAAAAACAAACAAAAAAACAGAAAAAAACTTGGATTAAACACACAAGACAAAAGGCACATAAAACATTCGATTCCGATTTTTTTGTCAATTCTAATAGAAAGAGATCCAGCGATCCGCATGCACGAAGAGAGAGAAAGAAAGAGAGATGCAGGCAGATGTCAGTCTTGTGGGATATCACATTTTGATGAATTACTTTTTTTAGGCACAATACTAAATCTTTTTGGGAATATTCGCCTTTTTTCTGGAATACAAGTTGAGAAAATGTGAAACGATTGAGCAGGCTCAAAATAGTAACTAAATGCATAATTAAATAACTTCAAGTGTAATTTCATAAAAAACTAAGAGTAATTAAATTAAACTAAGAAGTTAAAACTAAAACTAAACTAAATGCATTTTGTACCGAGTACCGACTTTTCCCGCTCATGTTAATTCATCTAAAGAACTAGAAGCAAACTAAATTAAATAAAGTCAAACTATAATCCAGAAAAGGAAACTAAAAATTTTATCAATTTGCATGAGAATGAGCTGTGCGGAGTGAGCACTATAAAAAGATTTCCTCTTGCTTACCTGGAGGCGAAAATGTTGGGTCGTGGAAAGGAATCTTATTTCTTAGAAGTGGTGCTGCAGGTACTGATGACTCCAGTTGAAGTACTGTTGTTAATTGATTGGATTGCGATTGTGCAGAATTAGCGGTTACAGTCGACGCTGTTGTTCTTGTAGAGGAAGTAAAGCTCGTACCTGAAAAATAACAATGTTGAAGTGAAACTACATAATTGTAAATCTTTATAATCTGGTCGATTTCGTAAAAACATAATTTCTTTTAGTACCGGACGCTCTATTGGTTTGTCCAGATTGGAAGGAGGAGGGAGGTAACACAGGAGAAAATACATTGGCAGTGAAAGTCTCAAACGTTGTCTTAGACTTGTGATTGCGAATTATTGTTGAAAGGGATTTTCCTCTTTCTTCAAAACTGAAAAATTATTTGACATGTCAAATTAATTTTACCACGCTTACTAAACAAGGACAGCCTAAAACTTTACATGATTTTAGTACAAATTAAATCTTACTGATGCTCAAAAAACTGAAGGGAAGATCTCCTCGCTCTAGATGCATTAATGGCCGTTGCACGCACCAATACCGCCAAGACATCTTTCTCCACCACTGCTTCGTTAAATAAAGGTCCAAAATAAGGCACCTAAAGACAAACAATTGTAGAACTGAAGAAATGAATGCATCAGATTTTGATTTCAGATAAAATTAAAAAATTACTTCTGGTTTTCTTGAAATTTGAACTCTAAAAAGGCCAAACTGCAGTGGATAAATAACTATGAGGACATCACAAAATTCTGTTGGAATTATATCTCGACGATAATCCCTTCCATGCTCCGACCAAACTATGTGAACTTCATCGTTTCCTAAATGTCTTGTCTAAAAAATTCAAACAATTGTCAAAACGAAAACTATATTACGAAAAGTAAATGATTGAATGATTACTAATAAAAAAAGTAATGATACCTTTTGAAGCAAACTTCTATAACGTATGCAAATCATTAGATTTTGACCGCTCTGCTACTGATTTTGGTAATGTTGAATTGATTGGGATTACATAGTATAGAACTATTTTGTTACCTGAGAATCTAGATGCTTCAATTCTCTCAATAACTTTTCATCTTTCTGGAGTAAATCAACCGAAGCTCGTTTCTCCCAACCTGTCAGACCCATATGGCTAAATAAGCGTCTACTAAGCATAAAACTGGATCCACACATTATACTTTTAGTGGAAGCTGCCAAAGATGATAAGTTTTCTTCATGGTGATGAATACTTGTTCCGTCAATATCCGATTCAGGTTCCAATGACACCGGCATTGCACGCATACTGCAAAACATACCAGAATGGAACATTTGAAAAGATTCTCTAGCTAAAGTTAACAGCTAAGAAGACAAGTAAACTTCTGATTTTAACTTACGTAGAATCGCAATCAAATTTCATGAGAAATTCCATTTCCATATTTCTCTGGTTAACTACTGCAGCGACTACATCATCCTCGGCATCCTGAGTTAATGACGGAGGAGGGTCCCAAGGCGTTGTTAGAGATTCCCCCACCCTTAACAAACATTCTGGGCTTGTGTAGCCAATATACAATAGAAGATCGTCAAGATTATCTAAATCATCGGCAGAATTGTCTGCGGTTGGTAACAGCCCCGTTGGTCTCCGTCTTAAGGTAAGCCTAGGCCCCATTTGGGGAAGAAAAGTGCCCGTCATTCCAGAAAATAAGTCGTCAGGTTGTTGACTAAATGACGCCAAGATTGGGATATCCTCGTCATTTGCGGAAGGTGGAGCATACAAATGAGCAACATCCCAACTCGCTTTCCCACTCAAATCTCTTAGGATAATTCTGACTAAAGTCGGTGATGTTGGAAAGCCGGACGCAATTCCTCCTCCAATCCCGTCTTGTGAAGGTAACTCAACAATGGAAAATAGCGTGTTGTTGTTCAAAGCAAACAGCTATAACAGAGTAAATTTAATTTTTTAAACGGAAAAAGGTAGCGATTTAACAATACTTTTAAATAATCAATCAATTACACATACTTGAATATTTGGTAACGAAAACACGTAAGAGTTAAGCTCATCCAGCTCTGTTGTAAGGCCTGGCAAATCATCATTTTCTGAAACTATTGAGCCGCAACGTGCTGCACCGCCTGACATAGGAAAATGGCTAATTTGGGTCAGCATATGCAGAAGCAACTAAACAGAGTAATTCAATAAATTGCAGGTTAGGTAAAATTGAGAAAAATTAAAATAACCATTTACTGACGTCATTCCACTTACGGATCGTGCTGCAAGTTTAACTGTCTCGATGCCTTGAGAAGAATTTGTACTATCAGGACGGACAAACACGGTTTCTTTGCCTAAGCTCCTTAAGTTAGGGTCAACGTTCTAAAATGTTACATTATTTAACATTTTAAATTGTACCTTCAATTAAACATCGTAACATATAATGTAGTGAAACCAGATAACTTTATAAAGATAAATACCTGCAGGTCATCAAACGGAATGCTTGGATCGAAATCCTCCAAAGTAGCTAAATTGACAACTTGATTCTCCCCATGAGACTGATATCCTAAGCGAAACCATATGCAGCACTTCGAAAATATTTGTTAGCAAAGAGGTTTTCTCATGTTCCAAAGGATGCATTAAAGATTCAATAGGCAACCTCATGCACCATTCTCCCAACGTCAACATCAGAGAAATCAGCAATCTCTTTTCAGTTTCAACTGGTTTGCCCGACGTCCACCCAGAGTTTTTCATAGGCAGAGCATGTTGCAGACTCCATCTTAATCCCAAAACAATTTTCGGGATCAAATACGGAAAGAAGTTGGAAACTTCAGGAGCATATTCCGCCAATAAAAGAAGAAGGTCTGATGCCACAAGAGCAATGCTTCGGTTTGCTACCCGAATGGATGCAAGAAGTAATGAAAATACAATCGTGATTCTGTTATTCATATCTCCCTCTTCTCGCTGATTGTTTGGAAATCCAAAATGTTTCAGATCCGTTAACTCCTTGCAAATAAATAGGGTTAATGATTGCAAACAAACTGCTCTTGCATTAGAAGTCTGTTCCACTTTAGCGAAATGAATGAGGCAGGTCAACGCAACGTCTTTTACAGATTGAGGAGGCTGAATGAGCTGGAAAGTTGGTGAATTCGGCTTTAAAATCTGGAGATCTTTGCAGACCTCTGATATTGCCAAAACAGTGCCCAAAATTGTGGCTGCCTCCATCCTTGGAGCTTTCTTGAGATCATCCGTTGTAAGCACGGAATGTGCTGCTTGGCAAAAGTCAAGCAGGAGGATGGAAAATCCAGGAAGCATTTTAGACACAAACTTACAGCCACATCGTTTCACAACTTCATTAATTACTTCTTGTTGATTGGAAATCACTATTTTGTGCAAAGAACCGTAAAACTTGCTCAAGTACTCTTGCGTAAAGGGAATCTCTTGATTGTTTATGGTTGTATCACAGAGTAGAGCAGTGGCATGAATTTTTCCTCTATAAAACTCGTCAGAAAGCTCAAGGGCCTACACAAAAAATAAAACCCAAATTGTTTTATCTCACCCCAAATACAAAACAAGAGAAATATCTTACAAGTTACGATTTATGCCATACCTGAAAGCACCAAGGTGAAAATAAAGGCACAGGAGGACAAAGCTCAGGAGGTTTTGGCGTTGAGAGATTGTCTAAACTAATCCCTTGATTTTGTCTTATTTTTATCAAGGTATTCCAAATATCTGTTAAAACTTGAAAGAAGTGGGCATGTGTTTTCGGATTTTCAAAGTCATTAACATTTCCCAATATCCCCAACATTCTTCTCCATAAAATTGCAGCAACGCTTGGAAGCCAACCTTTCACTTGTCCTCCAGCAATTACTCCTTTTGCTTCAGCAGATTTAGATACTACTTCCATATTACAATCTAAACTATTATTGTCCCCATCAATGTGGATCGTAGACGTATTATCAAGGCTGGTATTGGAAGATGACACTTCAGCCCAGTCAGGTTGAAGTATTCCACCCGGAGGATTAAATGGACCGAAGTGTGAAATTATTCTACGAATTGAATCAGCAGAACGTGACCTTTTCCTTAGTCGGTTCTCTGGAATAAGGTAGTGATCAGGTACATTATCCTCTACTCCTCTGCTGTTCAACAGGTTGTCTTTGGCAAGTTGCCCACCACCCTTTCCCTTATGAATGGCATTGGGATTGTTGCTATTCTTTATAACAGAGTGAAGATTTCCTTCGCTCAAGCTTCTTCTCAGCGCCAATTTCTTCGTTGAGTGTTGACTTATTGGGGAAAAGACCAGTGATTTTCTATCTGATGACGAAGCTCCCGAGCTAAGATTTCTTGTTCTCATTGGAACTGAGTGAGCACCTGAGGAAACCTCAGCGATCCTCTTCACTGCTTCTTTGGTAACTGCGGACGATTGATGCCCACTTCCACCTCCTCTCCTTCTTTTCGATTTCTGTTCTGTTAGTCTATCCAAAGGCAAGTTTGCTAAATCCAAATTGTATACGTGACGGGATAAGACTCTTGTCAGAGTTTCCATTGTTTTCTATAACGAAAATGAGTAAAATGGGTTTTGTTACAGTTAAAAATTATTGAAATTAAGCACTACGTAATAGTATTCTATATAACACGTACCGACCACTCTGTGACCAACTCATCACAAAATGTTAATTGTGAGAGGACGCCTAAAATTTGTAAAAATAAAAAACATTCACTTTGATCAATAAAGGGAACAAGTGAATCAGCCATAAGAAACAAAAGGAGTGGGCTTGGGTTCAAGTATGTTTGGCGATTGCCCACAAAAAAGGAAATGCTATTCTAATCGTGAAAAAGAGAAGCAATACCACAATTTATTACCTTGCAACTGATCCCACAGCTCTGTACTGATCGGAACATTTAAACTGGCCTTCACCCAACTTACAATTAACGTTTGGAATAGAGCAGATGCCAATTTGGAGCCAAGTGTGTCAGGATGCTTGAGTCCTGCATGAGGTTGATTTACATCAAGTACTTTTGACGTGACGTGTAACAAAACAACCAAAAGTTGCTCCCTACAAAGAAATAGAATCAGAATTGTTGAACAGGAAGTATTAAATTCAGGATATGAGCTTCATTCTATAATCAGTACAATCTGAATTATCTGAACTAACTCACCAAGTTTTTGCCTCCATTCGTGTATTCATTACTGCATATCTATAAATATTCAACACTCTTTTACAAACATCAACTTGTTCCTCCAACAAATGCACTGCTGCTTCGTGTTTAGGAATTTGAAAGAGGAGGAAAACTGCGGCGGAGTTACAGAAAAATACTTGAAGAACTTTTTGACCACCAGCTCGAAGATGAGAGAGATATTCTTCTCGATTGTTGTTAGCATTTATTGCAAGTGCTCCACAATACGAATCACTTCTTAATCGATTTTTTAGGGGCTCTAAGCCAGGTTTCCCATTCTCCTCTTCGTTAGGATCATCCGGTTCCAGCATGAAGACAGGCAATTCAGGCACATTAATTTGAATCCAGTCTTTATACACACAAATTACTCGTCTAATTGCTACAGTGTGCACAAAGTTCATCAATAAAGCTCGTCGAAACACTTCATGTAGAAAGTTTATGTTTTCTCTACTGCCAAGAATTACGTCCTTTGCAATCACATTAGCATCAACATCACTGCAATAAAATTATTGTAGGAATATTTAAATAGCTATCCTAAAATTCAATTATTCAATGCAAAGTCCTTGGATAATTTGTGGCATAAAGACTTACTTATGAACACTTGAATAAGATGTGATTGAGTCCCTGTCCCCTCCGGACAATGACGATGGAGGTGTTGACTGATGTCTGGATTCATCTGAATGGTGATGGTGATTAACTTGTACTGGCTCCATTTTTGATCCCCAGCTAGATACAACGAAAATTATTTACGTTCGACCAAAAATAAGTACTTCCTTTTGAATAATGCTTTCATTCGCTAAATAGGCGATATTTTTATACTTACAATCCAGGCCCTGAAGTCATTTCCATCGATCTGTATACTGAATGGGCGTAATTGGCTAACCACTTTACAAAAACTACTTGACATGCAAAAATAGGATTATTGGATAAATCTGCGCATTTTCTCGGTTCTGGAAGCTCTGTACAAACCAATTAATTCCACAAAATTAACTGATTGATATTGATTAACCGGATGCATAATATAATATTGGGTTTAATACTCAATGCTCTTCACAAATCTAACCTAGACTTGGTTTGTAAATATCCGTATGAGTTTTAAACTCTCCAAATATTCTAGGCAGATAGAATTCCTTAAATCGTTCATAAAGAAACTCTATACTTTTACTCCACATGGGCGCTCCTTCATTCCAATGTATCCTCGGCGCTTGGGATACCATGAAGTCTAATAAAAGCTCCATAAAATGGGAGGAAAGATCTTCAGGTTGTCTTTCTCCAGGACTGGCAACTAAAACGGGAGTAATTTCGAACGGAGCTATACCCATAGAAGGATCTGAAGGTGGTGGCCAACATTGCGTTGAGCCTAGGCCAGGTACTAATGAAGAAAACATGGAGTGAACGTAGGCAGGGGCTGCTGTTCCAAGACACTGATACCACATGATAAAAAGTCTACGGGTACAGAAAACATTTTAAAATTAGAAATCAGCAAACAGAATCAATGAATTCAATAACGTTTAGCACAGTTTCAATTAATTAGACACCTTATGGCTTCTCTTCTAAGTCGGAGAGAGTTTGCTGGATGGTTCAACTTCGCCATTAATCTTGACATAGAATGAAGCTGCCATCGACAGTGAAGAAGGTCAGGAAGGAGCATCAGCAATCTTTCCAATAAATGCAGAACACTGTCCAGCTCCTCCCGTTGAGCTCGATGAACTGCAAGAAACGAGTTAATAGAGTACAGTTTTAAAGTTAAGGTTAAGTTTTTGCCAAACTTGGAAATGCTCGGGACTGGGCTACGCTAAATTACTTGCATTGTTGTATTGTAGTACAAAATACACTAATTTTGCAAATACTGCTGTTTTATTTGTTCTGCGTGGCATGTAGAGGTGAGGTAGTAATTTAAACTATGTAACTATTATCTAGAACTAGAACTATTTCCACCATCATTGGATGAAACAGACGGGAAACAAAGCGAAATGTACTTCTGTTGTTTGTACATCAAGCCTAGGAAATAAAATTAGTCTCTGATATGTATTTACAAAAATGGATTGCATCTCAAAAGATCAATAACATAAATGTAACAGAAAAGGATCCTTCATGCGAGAGTCCATGAAGGTAATAGAACTAATTTAAGTTTAAAAGGATTAGCTACAAACGAGTTAATATATTACAGGAAGCGTGCGTGCGTGCGTGAGATAAGTAAGCACACGAGAGTAATCCAGAGCCCACAGATATACTCACCCATAGAGAAAGGAAGATTATCAGAAATAGTCACAGATAAGGTAGGTGTAAGAAAACCTGAAAAGTTTTAAGTAAATAGAGAGCACCAACACCCCGTTTGAATATCTAACAAGATTCCTCTCCCTACTTTAGACTTTCTTTAGACTAGACATCAAACTTTAATTTTGACTTTTGTACACACTTTGTTTTAGTCCTACGGTTATTTATTGAATGTACCAGGTTATTTTAGTTATTAAGAATAGAAGAAATGTTAGCGTTTATCATCGTTCTATATTTTTAAATACCTATGCAGTCACATTTAAAAAATGTTCAAAAAATACATTCATAGTTCATTATTACATTTACAAAAACAAATAAACTTTCAAACCGGATAAGGATAAAAGAATTATTAAGAACACTATCCCGCATTTTTACGGTCTTCAACATTAAATTCTAAAATTAGATATAAAATTCATGATTTTTCCTACCTCCACG